>PVIJ01000015.1:414806-480569 GCA_004024925.1 Scalopus aquaticus
CTGAGTGTCTCTCTCCCACCCGGCCTCCCTATAGTCCTGTTATAAGTTCAACTAATTTTTCTGCTTGTTCATTGTGAGACCTGCTTGAACTATCTTCATGGTTACATCACCCAGTAGCATATGTCTTGATTGGTCAGTCTGCAAACACCCCCTCAGGAACTGCTGATTCCAACAGTGTATTTGGACGATATAAAGGGGAGATTTAGTGCAACTCAGATTAAAACTTCCAGGGGTTACCTTAGAGTGGAGTCCTTCCTTCCTTCCTTCCTGATTTTTTCACTTACTGATTTATTAGGACAATGAAAGATAAGGAAATAATTTAGAAATAATAAAATAAGTATTGATAATAATTAATATCATTATATCAATAATAACATCATAAAATAATTGTTAATGTTATTAATAATAACAGGTTATCAATATCATATTAATAATATTATAAAATGATTATTAATATTATTATTAAGGTATGCATATATATGTTAGGTACTGCTTGTGTAACATTTCACTATTAAAACATTTAAGAAAGGAAAGGTGATATGGTGAACTAATCTGAGAAAATAGATTGAGAGGAGACAAATGATGTTTTAGCAAAGTCATGTGGAAAGTCAGGGGAAAAATCAGAATTTGAACTCATATGTTTTTGACACCAAAGGCCAGGTTCTTAAATACAACTCTCTAAAGACTCCATATGGATCAGAGGTAAATATAAAAATTCAATCCACAAAGAATTATCTAGAAAAAAATACAGCAGAATATTTATCTCAGTTCTGAAGGCAAATAAATTTATGAATATTAAAAATGGAGGATATCATCGGGAACAAGATGGATGTATTTAAATTTGTAACACCAAGGATTTTTGTACTATGAAATGCAATAAAATAAATATCATAAGGAAAGCAACTGAAAAGGGAGCTATATTTGAATATAATCAGAAAAATTTACTGTCCAAAATACATGAAGACTTGATAAAATATATAAGGTCGATACCCAGATTCCCCCCTCCACACACACAAAAAAAGAGATCAAGAGATGAGAAGAAAATGCTAACTCAAGGAAACTTAGACGATAAATCATCTCAGAGAAAAAGGCATTCACACTATCAATTAAAGAAATGCAAATGAAAACAACTTTAAGTGTAATTATACACAGTTAATGAGCAAAACCAAACAAACCACTTTTAGGAATGGACTATTTTCACATCAGATTTCCAACTGCTATTGGATTTTCTTACCTATAATTCAGGTGAGGAACTATTACTCACAGCCCCCCCTGCATCCCCCCAAAGCGGCTTAGAAGGAACATGATTCATCCTTACTAGTCCAGACTTAGTACAGGTAAAGGAAGATAATTAACAGCCATAGACGCTAGACAAATTTACCATCGGTGGCATCATTGTCACTATTATTCATTCACATCATTCATTTACCTACTTTCCTCCGCCTCTTGGCTGGCGTTAGTGAGCTGCAGACCTGATTGGGTGGCTCTGGCAAGCGAGCATCTTTTAGGTCCCACAGGGAAGCTGGAGGTCAGCGCTAGGAGAACAAGGCCAGGTGGGCCCAAGAGAAGGTCACCACCATGATGATAAGCCAGGGCCAGGACCAAAACATGGACACAAGACCTAGAGCAGTGAGCACCAGCACAGCGACACCCCAGGCAGAGATGCTCATTAGGATGTGGCTCAGGGTGAACTGTCCTGTGGCGGCTTCCCTCACAGCCCCCGTGCCTATCAGCGGGGTTCGCTTAAGAGGAGATTCGGGACAGACATTAATACCCATCAGCGGGCCTCCCCGGTGGCGCAGCGGTTGAGCGCTGCGCTGTGGAGCTGTCGGCAGCGGCGACGCGAGTTCGATGCCCGGCCGGGGAGAATCCCACATAGTGCGGCAGACCTCTCCTGCCTCGCCCGCTGCTCCCCTCAGCAGTGTATTTCTGATCTGCCTGTTCTGCTCCCCGCTCTGTCTCTGGTGAACCCTCTCGCCGCCCCACGCCTCTGGCCTGTACCCCAGCTTGTATGTATAAAAATAAAAAATAAATCTTTAAAAAAAAAAATACCCATCGGCTGTCCAGAATGCTGTTTCTCCTGTCTCATTGGGCATGTGTTTTAGCTGCAGGAGATACTCTGGAGCTGTATCAGACATGGTTAGCTAAGTTGTACTGCATTTCTCAGGATTCTCTTCCCACTTTGTTTTTGGGTGGAACCTCAGAAGTCATAGGGGATTTGAAAGGTAGGAGGGAGGCAGTTGCTATGCTCAGCCCCTGAAGGGTGAAATTCAGGCCATGTTTGAGCTGCACATCCTTCGCAATTCTGTGACTACCTCTGCTGTTCTGAATAGTACCAGGGTCCTCTGCTCCGCCAGCCCCCTGCAGATGTCTCGTGCCAGCTTTCCCAGAGCCTGGGCCAGGTGTGAGTGAAAGTCAGTGAGAACACCAGTAGGAATCCTAGTTTCTTCCACAAGTGCCCAGAGAAGGTCGTGATGGGAGAGGCAGTTAGAGGTTTCACCTTGTTCCTGGGGGATTAAGCTATTTCTCCTCTCTCCCTCTTCAAGCCTTCCCTGCCCAACACCTACTCTATGACATCAGGGTCAGCCCCAGATAGGAAAACAGCCTAACTGCAACTTTTACCAGCTCCCACATACTGTCAAATCCCTCAAATAAATCCCACTTTTTCTGTCATGCCAGTCATATCTCCGGTACAGAATTTGGCATCAGAATTGATTCCAGAAAACTGAGTCATATGAATGAGCTTTCTGAATTGATTCTGGATTTTTTTGTGGTTGGTTTTCTGGCTTGATTCGATGTACTGATACAAGCATTAAGGGCCGTGTTTCCAGAGAGAAAGAGAACAATGGTTGACCATGGCAGTGGTGGTAGAAGACCTACTTAATTCTCACCTGTAGACATCTGTAACCAAGTGTCTATAGGACATAAGGCTTTGCGTGACCAAGTGGTTGTTCCATAGAATGCTTTAGTGACAATACAAATTATAATGGGTGGGTTGCTTTCTCCTAACTGTGCTTGAGGACTTAAAGAAATTATATGCTCGGCACTTTAAATTCTTACTCAAGATCTGCTGAAGGTACCTAATACTTCTTTGACTTAATGAAAAGAACATTTATCACTTGTAGTCACTGAGATTTCTGAAAAGCAAACCCAAAGCCTAATCTCAAAGTGGTTGAATTACAACTCAAATTGAATTTCTGTCTCTTGGGTCCAGTTACACTTAGGGCTTTACTTGGGAAAGTGTACTAAGAAGCAAATGGGGCCATATGGAGAGATTCTGATGAAGCTGGAGACCCTGAAGCCCTAAACTTGCCAAGCTTCCTATCCTAAAAAGCAGCCCCCCTTTCCATTCTTGCCGGAGGAAGCCGTTATCCCCTGCATGCCTGCCCCCTTGATGTAGTGGCCATAGAAAGGACTGCTGATTCTTCTTGGGATCTATGTCCCCCTGCTTTAACATATAACAAGACTCAAGATCAATAAGCCCTAGAGGGTGAGGTATAAATCTGTTAACTGTGAGAAAGTGCCATGCGTGCCAGAAGAATTGCATGACTTTTCCCCAATTTACATAGGGGAAATCTGGAGAATATATGTGAATGTGGCATTTAAGATAAGAATGAAAGAAATAGAATGTTGAATTTATTGAAATGGGCTGGAGAAGCAGATATTCTGGATTCACGCATTAACGCTAGTGACTGGGAGTGTCTCCGAAAAGTCTGCTTGATTGACTCACTGATACTGAACACCGAATGAAGTTGAAATGTCAGCCTTTTTTTTTTTTTTTTTTTTTTTTTTTTGTTGCTCTGTAAAGAAAGCTATCCAGAGGTGTAGGGAGACTAGAATGCTAGAATGAATTTTTACATTCTCCTCCAACCCATACATATATCACCTAGAAAGCAAGCCCCCTCACTAAGGATGTAAGAAATACCTTCATAAGGGGAGGCTCAGGATCGTGGAAGAGCTCTATAGTAACTACTCTCGAGGCCGTGGGAAATCCTGCCTTCTAAGTCTGATTTCTGAATGATGATGGATCCCTGGGGGACAGAGGACAAGTGGTGGCCCCTGACCACCAGTGACGAGATGGACATGGGTACCTGTGGGCAACAGAGCTGAAACAATAACAGAACGGTTTGCCTGTAGTGATCTCTGGTGTTGGCTATTTGAGCACAATTGCTCCTAAGGCAGAAATGGAAGGGCACCTACTATATTTTTACATGATTTATGTAAGTAGGAAAGCTTTAAACGTGGAACTGATCACCAGGATGGAAGTTTCAGTCCCTCAACCAAGTCTCAGGCTTGACTAATTCACAGGCCAAAGCCTCCTGAATGACTAAGGGACCAGGTCCTTTTGCAGAAGGACCTTATTACAGCACCAAAAATGTGTACTCTAAATCTTCCTCCCAAGTCTTCCCTGCAGGGACAAATGGCTATTTAACAGGGGGGAATTTACAATGGGGAATGGAAATAGTGAGATTGATCAGAGGTTAGTGGACATGCTGAACTCCTACTAGTTTCTGGAGGCTCCGAATACTGTGGTTCAGTAGTGGGAATGCATGGTGTTAAGGTGATCACAATGGGCCCACTGGGTTCCCAAACCATCCTGTAGGCACCTCAACAATGCAAAATTGGAATAGAGTTAGAAGCTGGAAGAACACCCCACATTAGCTCCTAATCTAAGAAGTGAGGGGAAATGGGGTGGCATCATCATTTGGATATTCTACTGTGGCTCCAGCCCCAGCTAGCTGGCTACCATGCAGGGCCAAGGCAGTGGTCCACAGGATGTGGTATGTGCTTTAGCTACTCTATTTTCACCTGTAGCAGGATTTATGGGGACAGGAATAAGGAGGTAGAAATAAGAATGCTCCTGCCACCATGACCCTAGCGAGTCACTACCACAGTCTTTTCTCCCCATCCATGTCACTGCACTCTGTTTCCAAGTGAGAAATGTTTTGCCAGGGGATACAACTATGGCTCCATTAAACTGGCAGTCGGGACAGCCACCTGGCCATACTGGGCTCTGCATGCCAGTAGATAAATAGATAAAGGGGGTTAGCTCAGGTGATTAATACTACCAAGGGGGAAAAGAGGAGTTTCTAGTTGCAGGCAATTTCCTGCTGCTGTGCCTTTTAAATGCCAATGTCCTGAGATTGAATGGAAAGCTACAACAATCCAATGACCCAAAATCTTGGGAATAAAAGCTTGGAATCACCCAAATAGAAAAGAGCCATGACAGTTGAGGGGCTTGCTAAGGGCAAAGGGAATTTAAAGTATGGTAGAGGAAGATAACTTCCCAGTATCAGCCACAGACACATAATAAGACTCTGAAATGAAGATGCAAGCTGTCAGGAGTTTTTATCTGTATTTTGATATCAATATGTTCAGTATTATGAACTCATTATATATATATATATATATATATATATATATATATATATATATATACACATACGCACACACACATATAAATATATATAAAACAAAACACCATTGCTCATTTTTGTACGATGTACGCTTTCTCCTCTCAGGTGTAGTCCCTGTAAAATTCCCACCACCATCACCATAGGCTTTTGTGCTCCCCTTCCCCTGTTTTGATCCTTCTCCCTCCTCCTCCTTGCAGAATTTCTCTGATTTATAGTTGCTCACTAATTTTTTTTTGTTATTATTTTTTTTCCTTATCCCTTATTTTGTTCCCCATATTCCTCCTATTAGTGAAACCATACAGTATTTTTTTTCTTTTTCCTTCTGGCTTATTTCACTGAGCATAATCCCTTCCAGCTCTATCCATATTGCTGAGAATGGCATGAGTTTATCTTTTTTGATTACTGAATAGTATTCCATTGTGTATATACATCACATCTTCTTGATCCAGTCATCTATTTTTGGGCATTTGGTATGTTTCCATATCTTAGCTATTGTAAATAGTGCTGCAATAAACATAGGGCTGCAAATATACTGTTGAATTAATTCTTTTGTGTTCTTTAGGTAGATTCCTAGAAGTGGAATTGCTGGGTCATATGGAAGCTCCATTTTTAGTAGTCTGAGAAACCTCCACATAGCTTTCCATAGTGGTTGGACCTGTTTGCATTCCCATTAGCAGTATAGGAGAGTTCCTTTTTCTCCACATCACCACCAACATTTGTTGTTGCCTGTTTGTTTTTTGTTTTGTTTTGTTTTGTTTTAATATGTACCATTCTCACTGGTGTAGTTGGTATCCCATTGTCATTTTGGTTTGCATTCCCTGATTATTAGTGATGTTGAACATTTTTTCTTATACCTGTTGGCCATTTGCATTTCCTATTTGGAGAAGTATCTTTTTAGTTCTTCTGCCCATTTTTTGACTAGATTATTTACTTTGTTGAGTCATGTGAGTTCTTTGTAGATCTTTGTGATCAGTCCTTTATTAGTTGTATTGAATGCAAAAATTTTCTCCCAATCATTGGGGTGCCTCGTTGGTTAATGAACCTGTTTTTTTTTTTATTGTATCTTGGACAGAGATGGCTCATGCTAGGCAGATGCATAACTTTGCTACTATGTAAGTTTGGAGACTAGTTATAAAGATCTGTACGTTCTCTGAGGCCCAATTTTCTTATACATGCCTGATTGAAGCGATACAGTTTAAAATGACATGACTGAGGGTAAGAGGCACTCAGTTAATGGTATTTTATTTTTGTTAGTATCAGTATGCTGGGAGTAAGCATAGAGTGAAATGCAATCATGTGTGGAAAAACATTTGTGCTATCAGTAAGATATTATAAATAAACTGAGTGGATATGTTTATAATTAAAAAAGAGAGAAACATGTGAATGTCAAGTCCTTAAATCTAGGGAAGTGGGGTGCTTTGCACTCTATTAACTTAGCACTGTTATGGGAATTTATGGGTTCAGGCCAGTGTTGGCCATGAAAGGCATTTGAGGAAGGTAGGAGAGGCAGAAGTGATGTGGGCATCCTGCTTACTCTCTGAAGGCCAGTGTAGGTGGTTGTGCTGCTTTGGATCCTGTCTGGTACAGTCTTTCTCCTCACACATCCTGCATACTTCTCACCTCAGACAGTCAGGGGGCTGATTCTCCCTCCTGGTTTTCATAGAGAGAACTTTCACTCTATTGTGCAAGATGCTGAAAGTTGGAATGATTACCATTGGCCTTTCTTCCTCTAATTTAACCCTCCCATGGGTAGTGGATCAGTTGATTTGATTGATGGGTGCTAGACATTGACCACAGTTCTGATGGGTGAGGTCTCGGTCACAGGTCCCTGCTCATGTGGTCCCATCTCATCCACCCAATCAAATTCACATTTAGTCTGAGTATTCCCTTCTCCTCCTCCCCATTTGGTATCAACTACCAAAAAGTAGGCTCCAGATGTAATTTCATGATGAAGGGTAAGAGATTCTGCCACCTTCTCCAATATAACTATTACTGGGAAGGACTGGAGAGAGAGAGAGAGAGATGAAGAGGGAGGAGAGAGAGACAGAATGGATATAATATTGGTAAACATAGAATATGAGCAACAAAATTAAAAAGCGCTCCATTGTGCTTAGGTTTCAAAACAGTCAGACATCAGTGTATTATTATTATTTTAATCTCCTTTGCTTCAGCAGGAAGAGAACAGTGAAGCTGTTCACCGTAACATTTTGGAGTTTTCACTGCACTTATTTTAGTTTTGAAAACAATGCACCTCTAGAAGAAGCTTAGTTAGTATGACTTCTGGTTTATTTTTATCATATGATACAGATTTTTTAAATTATGAAGTGTATCCTGCATACAGAAGAGCATAAAAAATGTACTTACAGTCTAAAGAATCATTATTACGAGGTTGCTTATGTGAAGAAATTCTAGTACCTCAGAAGCCCCGTGTTACACCCTGATTGCACAGTCTCTCAACCAGAGGTAACCATTTTGCTGTCCTTTTACGACCATTGTTTTTACACTTCCCCTGCTATGCTTGAGTATTAGACACACGCCTACCTGTGTAGGAAGCCGTATCATTGACCTATTATAGGAAGGATCTCAGGAGAAGCTGAATTAAGGGGATTCTCATGACCATAGTTTTGTCTCAAATGTTGAGGGTCAGCCTTTCTCTTTTCCATAATCACAAGTTGAAAGACCACCATCATTCACATCTGAACTGTCATGGGTATGATGTGTTAAAGTTTACCAGGTCTGTTTCCCCATTAAAGCCTCATTTGTGGCTCTACTCCCCAGTGTCCTTGGATTGCTTATCCTTGGTCTTGGTTCCAACTCCATGCCAAATCTGACAACTCCTTCTGGAAGGTCTTTAGTCTTTCATGGGAAAAAAGCAATCAATTATCCAAAGAGAAAGAGAACTGAATGGATAACCAGAACACTTGGGTTCAAGTCCCAGTTCAAGAAATAATCAGTGAAATCATCTCAAGCCTACATCCTCCTGGTCCTCACTGTGCTGCAGTTTTCCTGTCTGATAAAAAGCTTAGACCAAATCGGTAGTTCCCAGCCTCGAGTGCACATAAGAATCACCTGGATGTTAAGTGAAACCACTGACTCCTGGTCCTACCTTGACAACCAAGTCAAAATCTCTGAGGGTGGAGTGTGGACATCAGTGTTTAAGTCTCCCCTATGATTCTGAGAACCTGGACCAGGTGATCTCTGAGGTTCAAGTCACTGTCCATACTTGGAAGATTCAGGAGAACTGTGATACCTCATTGAATAAGTAGTACATTGGGTTGGTAAGACTCACCCATTCTTTATGTTTCTAAGGAAATAAAAAACATGCAAAGGAATAGCAGCAAGAACATTCGTGATGCAATTTATCTATGGGACAAGTATGACAAGCAGTATACAGAATAGAAGCTTACAGAAATCAATGAACACTAGGTGTAGATTGCAATCTTTTCTCAACAGCTGGGTGACATAGTTGCTAGTTATGAACAGAGGGGTGACCTCCATTAATCATCCGATTGCTTGTTAAAGCTGAACATGTTGGGAGAAGGGGGTAGCTCCAGCTTGTCAGAACCTCAGTCACAGCAGTTGAAATTCACATTGTTGATTATCTCCAGGGTTTGGGGTCCCTTCAAACAGAGGCCCAGCCCCGACCTGGATATCATTGAAGACATCATCCTTGTAGTGGATACTAATTAAGGAGGCAGCCTGGCTTCCAAGGATGCCCCAGTGTTTAACTCTGATATCCAGGAGGGAGCAGGCCTCCAGAGGTCATGTCTGAATTCTGTGATTTTCACCTCCAGGAATATCTGGAGCTGACTTTTTCCCAAAGTGGTTTCTTGGAAGAAAATCTATGCCTCCTGATACAAAGACCCTACAGTGGTCCCGTTATCTGCTCATCTTGCATCCAGATTACTTGGCTATTCCTTTGATTTTAGTGAGCTATTTCTGTATCCTTCAAAGTTCTTTTTGCATTAAACTCAACCAGTGTCTGTTACTTGTGACCAAAAGAATTTTAACAATTATATCCCCTACCCACTAAATAATAGCTTCCAATTATTGAACATGTGTTATTTACCAGATACATCTATATATTATCGCTAATCCTAAAAATAACTCTGTGTGCCAGACAACCCTATGCCCATTGTCCAAATAAGAAAACTGAAGTTTTGAGTAACTTGCTCAAGACAAAAAGCTAGTAAACAACAAAACAGGGATTTTGACAAACTTCTAACTACAAAAACTTTTTTTTTTTTGGTTCTTCCATGCATTTTTTTCTAGTGAGTAGTCCTTTCTGCTCCTTTCACCCATACCCAAACTCTATGTCTACTCTGACTGAATATCACTGAGGGGATAGGAAAGGGCATGGGAAATTAATCTTTGCTCTACGCACACCTGTCTTTTTGCTTGGTGACAGGCGCTGGCAGGGGTCAGAGCCTGGCTCTCAGCACGGAGTGTTCATGCCACTTAGTCAATACTAATCAGTGGGCATTATAAGGACAAACATTCTTGTCCCTAAACTTCAACAAAGGAAAAGTGAGCCTCAGGAAACTTTTAACTTGAATGGACATCCCAGAATAGATGTAAATGAAGGTCCTGTGATGGAAGAGGATATTGCTAGAAAGGGCCACAGCAACCATCTCCTTTTAATTCCTGTCTTTTTCAGCTGGGGGAACTGAGACCCAGAGGGGGGAAGCAGTGTGTGCAGATCACACAGCGACATGGTGGCCATGTGTAATTTCCCCACTAGCCCAGAAGCCAGGACACAGCTTATCTCATCTTTCCTTTACTATCCCAATTTGTGACACTGATGCTGCTTGCCCAAAGTGTTAGATTTAGAAACCTGCCTGTCTCTGATCCCCATCATGCAAGTGTCTACACTTCTACCGAGTTGTGTCCTCAAGACCCCGTGGCTCTGACAGGGAGGTCCTTATCCGCCCACACAGAGATCCTACAATCATCTCTTTACTTTCTGGGAAGACACCTCTCTGGGGATCCTGATTTTCTTATTAGAGTTCTGAGATGCATGAGTTCAAAAGTGAGAGAAAACTGTTGTAGTGGCACTTGAGAGACAAGAAACCCAGAAGGGGGCCTCCCCGGTGGCTCAGCGGTTAAGCACTGCGCTGTGGAGCTGTTGGCAGCGGCGACGCGAGTTCGACGCCCGGCCAGGGAGAATCCCACATGGCGCGGCAGACCGCTCCTGCCTCGCCCGCTGCTCCCCTCAGCAGTGTATTTCTGATCTGCCTGTTCTGCTCCCCACTCTGTCTCTGGTGAACCCTCTCGCTGCCCCACGCCTCTGGCCTGTAACCCAACTTGTATGTATAAATAAAAAATAAATCTTAAAAAAAAAAAAAAAAAAAGAAACCCAGAAGGGACTGGATTTCAGATGGGCATTCTGTGCCACAAGTGAGGTCATCCAGATGACCACCTGCTGAGGGTGTGGCCTGCTGAGGGTGTAGGTCTAGGAACCCTGGACAGGCCTCCATGATGACCCAGCCCATGCCTATGTGCCCTTAGATGTTGCCAGACATGAAAGCCCCTCTGTCCTGAGGGCTGACAGTGGACAGACTTCTCGCTGGTGAAGCCGCCTACTGCTTCCTTCAAAAGGGCACTGCAGAATAGTATTCCACTGTGTATATGTGTAAGAGGGTGGTCCCAGGAAAAAGGGTGTGTTTCAGGTTCCCTGACCCACCCAGGGGAGGATGGAGCTGAGCAGGAGATAAGAAGCTGGAGAAGAGAGAAGGAGAAAAACAGGAGAGGGAAGAAAAGAAGGAGGGTGGAGAGCCAGAAGAGGCCCAAGGAGCAGAGAGACATGTGAAGAAGCTGCACTGGCCTGGACTGATTGAGGCAGATGTGGGTTAGAGACCCGTGGAGAGCTTAAGAATGGCAACATTGATCTTGATTTTAATTTTGCTCTTTTCCTCACAGACTTGTCTGACTGTTTCTGATCCGTTTCTATGGGTCCCTGCTGAAAGGTGTTTTAGACTCATGGCAGGCTTTCGGGCTTTGCTTTGGGACAGTCCCATTTGGGTGGACTTTTGTTCATGAGGTGATGGGTAACTTGGGTTTAGTATAGAAACTCTTTGTCTTTTCTGTATTATTACACTAATTGTATTAAAGATTTTTTCCACTTAAAGTCTTATATGTTTTATCTTGATGCAGCAGATGGCAGAACCTATTTAAAAGGGGCAGGTTTGGGGGTTTTGGGGTTCCCCTCTCCCTGCCCCGTAACATACGTACCACATCTTTTTGATCCAATCATCTATTTTGGTCATCTGGGTTGTTTCCATATCTATTCAGCATTCAAAAAAGATAAACACATGCAATTCGCAGCAATGTGGATGGAACTAGAAGGGATCATGCTCAGCGAAATAAGCCAGAAAGAAAGAGAAAAATATTGAATGGTCTCACTTATAACATGAATATAGGGGAACCAAACAAGAGAGAGACACTTAGCAAGGGAGGGGGAGGATAAGGGCTCAAAATGGGGCAGAAAAGAACACAAGGGACTATGGTGATGGGTCACAGGTGAATCGGGTGAATCGGTGGTGGGTTACCCAAGGGGAATACACAATAATGTAAAAGATATAAATAACAATAATGTAAAAGATATAAATAACAATAAAAAAAGAAAAAAGAAAAGGGCACTGCAGACTGGAGGGTGTGCCTGCTCCTGGGAGGTTGAGACATGAATCAGAGGAGTTCTGTGCCTCCCACCACTGATTTCAGCACCTCCACACCCCTCCTCTCCCCTCAGGGCACAGAGGAAGGCTCTGCTTTGCTGCCTCTGGGCTTTCTCTGGAGCTGCTGAGCTGTAGGACTTAGTTCATACCCACACACAAGCAGGAACAGCAGGAGAGTTAACAATCCCAAACTAACAGGTTAACAATCCCCCACTTAATGGAGAATGGAAGGGCAATGGGCAGATCTCCCAGCCTTCCTGTTACAGGGCAGAGAGAGGGGAACCCCAGAACCCCCAAACCTGCCCGTTCTAAATAGGTTCTGCCATCCGCCACATCAGGACAAAACATATAAGACCTTAAGTGGAAAAGAAACTTTAATACAATTAGTGTGATAATACAGAAAAGACAAAGAATATAGTTTCTAAACTAAGCGCCCAAAGTTACGTATCACCTCGTGGGCAAAAGTCCACACAAATGGGATTGGCCCAAGGCAAGGCCCGAAAGCCTGCCATGAGTCTAAAACACCTTTCGGCAGGGACCCATGGAAAAGGGTCAGAAACAGTCAGATAATTTTGGGAGGAGAAGGACAAAATCAAAACCAAGATCAACATTGCCATTGTCACCTCCCCACGGGTCTCTCACCCACATCTGTCTCAATCAGTCCAGGCCAGTGCAGCTTCTTCACATGTCTCTGCTTCTTGTGCCTCTTCTGGCCTCCATCCTGCTTCCTTCCTTCTCCCTTTTTCTCTGTATTTTTTCCTCTTGCTCTTCTCCAGCTTCTTATCTCTCCTGCTCAGCTCCACCCTCCCTTGGGTGGGGCAGGGAACCTGGGACACTCCCCTTTCCTGAGGACCACCCTCTTACATTCCAACCTTTAAAGGGACGGTTCTGCGGCATGTTCTACCTGGTTCTCTAGAATAACCCTAGTGGGACTGGAACTCAGTTTCCCAAGTAGTCCCCAGCTCAAAAATGCAGTTAATTTTTAAAAATAATTCTCACCCCTCCCCTCCCCCGTCCCCTCCTGGATGCCTCAGATCCAAGGTCTGTTTTAATGTTTGTCTTTGACCCTTTGTTTGGTGATATAATCTGGTATTTATCTTTCTCTTTCTGGCTTATTTCACTTAGCATCAACCCTTCCAGTGCCATCCATGTTACTGATGGAGGAAATATAACTTAAAATAAGGTTAGAACCAGACCCACACAAGGAGGTGGGGGTAGAAAGGGATTAGCATAACCATTAACCCAACTATACCAAAGCCTAGACCACAAAAGCAGACTCAGGCAGGTCTCAGACTGCTGTAAGGAGTGTCAAGAGCAGCAGACCAGGGGTAAAGATATGGAGATTGAGCCTATTGCAGCATCTCTGGTCCCTTTCAGATCCTACATAGATATTCAAAATCAACAGCAAACAAACCACTACTGGAGGGAATGAGCCCCTCCTGACTGAAAGAGGGCTATATCAGTGTTGTCTGTGCAATGGTTCAGGGCAGCCATCTCTCTGCCCACCTGTGCCTATGCAGGTGCCCCTTTTCACCAACTCTGTCCCTCTGCAGGGCGGCAGCCTGCCTGCCTGCCCGTGACCTGTACCACGCCAGGTCTTCTCTTCACTGACCTCCCTCAGCTGAGGCAGCTCTCCTCAGGGCTGCCTGCCTGCCCGCCTGCCCGCAACCATGCAGGCCTCTCTCTCAGCAAACCTTTCCCTTTTGGGGCAGCTCTTCCTGCCCGCTTGTATCTATGCAATTGCCTGCCCGCTTGTATCTATGCAAGCACCCTTTACTTTACTGTCCCTTTTCCTAATAAAACTGTTTAAGTATTGTAAAAGTAAGAATGCTAAAAACTGCTCAGAATGTTTGGCCCCTGACAAAGGTTAAAACCAACATTAGTGGCAGCAAGGCACCAGGCTGCCAGTAGCCATAAAAGTCTCAAGGCCAGCAACCTTGAGATAGAACTCCCCCTGCCTGGGGCGAGGATTCCAGGAACTCCTAAAGATAACAGCACAGACCATCTGCTCCATGACCCCCTCATCGTTGATGTCTTGCCAAGTTCACTAGGACTTGCTGAATTCCATTGCCTTTATAAGCTGACCCAGTTCTGTACTCGGGGTCCTCATTTTGCCCACAGGACCGCTGTCTCGGTACACCGGGCTGATTTGGACCCTAGCTCGAGCTAGCAATAAATCACCGCTTTGCTGATTGCATCGAATTATGCCTCAGTCGTAATTGGACCCGTAACATACTTTTAACAGTATATCTGACGTCTCTATGTTGTGGAGAAACTCGCCTTGTGCCATTAAAAGGGAGCTCTGGTAAAACTGCAAGAGGGTGGTCCTCAGGAAAGGGGAGTGTCCCAGAACCTCAACCCCACCTCAGGTCAGAGAGAGCTAAGACGCCTAGGACTATGAATCCCAGAATGCCATCATCACCAAAGGAAGGATGCTGAGGACTGAGGGTGGAGTTAAGCAATGGTTTTGGGGATTTAAATACCTGACCTGTGAGCTTGAGGGGGTTGGGGGGGTGATTGGTCCATGGTGTGGATTGAGGAGAGTTTTCCTGAGTAGGGGAGAAGAGTCCAGCTCAGCAAAACTGGTAGGACGTTTTTAACCAATTTATTTCTTTATATTTTCCCTTTTTGTAAATAAATATTTTTATTAATTTTATTGTGTGTGCCTGCATTTGAGTTTTTAAGTCTCTTTTAAGTGCACGGTTGAGAACCCAGACAGGCACCCCATGGGGTTACCCTGTAACAAAACCTTTCCCAGAGTAAACCCAAGGACCTTGCTCTCAAGCCCATCAACCCCCAAAACAACATCACTACCACAAATGTTTCTTTTTTGATCACTGAGTAGTATTCCAATGTGTATAATATATACCACATCGTCTTGTTCACTTGTTTTGAGGCATTTGTGAGAGGCAGTGTGAAGTTTTTTCAAAAGATTAAAAATAGATTCTGCCATATGACTCAGCAATTGTATTTTCAGTATACAAATCTTTAACCTTGGCTAACTTCATTCCTAGAAATTTCATTCTTGTAGATTGTAAATGGAATTGCTTTCTTAATTCCTTTTCCAGTTACTCTTTGCTGGTTTATGGAAATACAATTGATTTTGGTGTATTGATCTTATACCTGTGATTTTGGTAAATTTGTTTATAGGTTGTAGTGATTTTCTTATGGTTTCGTTGGGATTTTCTGTCTATAGGCTATGCCACCTACAAGTAGGGATAATTTTGCTTCTTCCTTACTGATTGAAAGCTTTTAAATTCTTTTTCTTGTTAAATTGCTCTGGTTAGAACTTCCAGTAAAATGTTGAACTACAGTGGTGAAAGCAGGCATGCTTGTCTTCTACCTGATCTTAATGAGAAAACTTTCAGCCTTTCACCTTTGCGTATGATGTTAACCACGGGCTTTAGCAGGTACCTTGTGGAGAAAGGACCAGCAAGATCCTGGGACAGGAGGGAAGTGATCCAGCAAGAGAGAAGTGGGAGGAAGGCCCGAGGACAAAGGGTAACAAAGAGCTAGCAACTGAGCGGACCCTAGAAATAAACACAGTTGGGACAAGCTCAGTGTATGAATGGATGGTAACTCACCTGGGTGAGTTGCTTATTAACTTATCTCTATTTTGCTTGGTTGTGAAAGGTATGCAAAAGGTATGCACAGTAGTAGAGATAAAGTGTCCAGGCAAAGTAGCAGTCACAGGGCCTTTATTAAAAAGCTCCCTGGGGAGGTTCACTGGTCTCAAGATGGATACCAGTGAAGTTGGGGCCCCAGGTCAAGCAAGGGGAACTTACATGGGACAGTGTTTAGCCCAGGGGGTCTGCTAGGGATCTTCAGTTATGCAGAAGTTGTTGTTTTTTGGATGTGTTTTCTTTTGCCCCCCCTTTATCAGGCTGGGCTCTCTGGTGTTCCCGTAAGGGTGGTGAGGGGGTAGCGCCGGAGTATTGGGAAGTTGCTTTTCTTTAAGTTGCTTCCTGCTTAGGTGGCTGAGAGGCCATCATGACTTCCCTGCTGCCAACCCAGGTCCAGACCTAACAGGTTGTTGCCCTGAAATCTCCCACATTGTATTAAAAAGAGCCATGTACCCTCCCATAGCTGACCACACCCCTGCTCGTCTTTTCCAGTCTTCGGGTTGTGCCACTGGTGTCTACAAAGAGCAGGGCAACTGGTGTAAGGGAGACCTGGGAACCCCAGTCTGACTGCTTCAGGGATGCTCCAGGTATGCAGTTCTGTCCCAGACTGCTTCCCACCCCTCCCTGACAAGGCTTTCAGATCAGTCCTGTCTCCAAGTGCCTCAGCAGGGTGTCCCCTCCAAGGAAATACATTCTTTAGATTCCCCAAGAAATACAAGTTAGTGAGAGGCAGCTTTTCAGATGCCCTTAAGCCATTCCTTTGAATCTCTCTGAGGACCACACTATGCTGAGTCTCCCTGGAAAGATGTCTCTACTAAGGAATTGAGCTCCTACCCAGGCAGGGGAGGGCTGGCTCTCTGGACCACTTCCCACCCTCCCCCACTGCAGAAACCCAGGTAATTGGCAGAATGGGTTTGTGCCCTTCACCCAAGACCTTGGACTCCTTAGGCTAGATAAAAATGTACCCTTTGGGTCTAGTCTTGGCCCTGCCCTGTGTCCGAGAGGTTAACCCCTATGCACTGGATAGCTGGGTTCCCTTTCCCCCAACTTCAGCCTATGGGAGATGCTGGCAGGAAGTTGGAGAGAGAAAAGTCAGTGTGTTACAGGGCAGCCCCGGTATAAATGGGGTACCTATCTGTGTTCTCACCCGTGCGCTTAAAAGGGACGTAAACGGACCACCCTCTTACAAGTGGGTGACCTGTGACCAGCCCCTTCTCTCTCTTTCTCTCTTTTTCTCTTTCTTCTTTCTCTTTCTCTCTTTCTTCTTTCTCTCTTTCTTCACTCTTTCTCTCTCTCCTTTCTTTCTTTTTAAAGATTTATTTATTTATGCATACAAGCTGGGGTATAGGCCAGAGGTGTTTGGGGGTGAGAAGATTCACCAGAGATAGAGTGGGGAGCAGAACAGGTGGATCTACTGAAGTACACTGCTGAGGGGAGCAGCAGGCAAGACAGGAGAGGTCTGCTGTGCCATGTGGGAAGCTTCATGGCTGGGGATTGAACTTGTGCTGCAGTGGCTGCAGATAGCTTCATAGTGCTGAGACTTAACCCGTTGCACCCCCAGGGAGGCTCCAGCCCCTTCTCTTTAAATTCTGTTGTGTTCTTCTGTTCAGTGGTGAGAGGTGCCATGCATGGTACTGTGGTAGATGCCCCTCCCTGTGCCATCTGGTCATATGAATGCAGAACCAGTCCTGGGTAGGAAAGCCAAACTCTTAGGCCTCACTGTTCCTCCCAGCCTTGGGGACAAAAATGATCTCCCCCAGGTGATACACAAATACCCCCATCCTCTTATTCTTAGGACCCAGGAAATGGTTGATAGGATCTGTCATTGGCTTACTAGAAATCACTGAGCCCAAGTGTTAAGTGGAGCAGGATTCTGAATCAGCCTCAGCCTCCCATGGCACAATGGGCATCCTTGCTTGAAAGGGAGATTCTCCTCATTAAATGTGTTTAGTAAGGGATTGGATGCTCAGGGTGGTGAGGGAAAATGTATCCCCTAGGTTCTGTACAAGAAATGGAAAATAATTGTAAGTATTTTAAGTGGAAAGGGATCTAAGATATGGAATTAAGTGCCTGAAAACTTGGGCAGGGCTAGAACTGTGTGGGTTTCAGGCTGGTCCAGGAATGCCTAGTCTCATTCTACAAGCCACCACTGAGGCTGAAGAGTTGGGATCACACCCACAGCCATGATGCTCAGTGCAGACACAGAAGACCAGCCCTGCAGCTGTGCTTCTGTGCCTAGAAGTCCTGAACTACTCTTGATGCTGGTGTTCGGGTCTGGACTGTAGTTTTCACCACAGCTGCTTCTCAGTACCCCAGAAGCTGGAGAATGGACCTTGGGAAGTCACTGCATGGGTTGGGGGATGGGCAAGCCACAGCTCCACAGCTTCCCTTTCCAGCAGAAAAACATCCAAGAGACTCACCTTTGTCTCCCAAGAGCTGTGCAAGAACATTCACTTGGAGAACTTAATACACATACATAGTAGTAGCTTCAAGGGAACCTGAAGTATGTGGGTTTTAGGTTTCCAGAATGCAGTGCAGGGAGTCACCCTAGAAATAGAGCAGAAGGGAGGGTGAACAAGTGTATCCACTGTGCTCGCCACTGGCAGTCTCCTGCATTGGAAGGCAGCTGCAGGCAAGTGCAAAATCCCTGTTAGGGTTGTTGGTTCTCTCGCATTTTTCCCATTTTCCAATCACAGGGGATACATGGGGAACCAATGTGGCTGGATCCACTAGAGCTCCTGCCCATGTCGAAACCAAGTGGACTACAAGTTACACATACACATTTGATAATTTTATGTGTGGGCCTGTGTGTTTGACATACAGAAAATAAACAAGATTTGGTATTTTTCTCGGAGCAATGCTGATGCCAACTATTTAAGTAATTTCATGTTCCTTGGATTCCAGAAGCCCTGTATATGCACAGACCTGGCTTGCAACCCCAGTTACCCTGCTGTGTAATCCTAGACTAGTTGTTTATCTTCTCTGAGTTCAGTCTTTGTATCAATCAAATGAGATGAATAATACTGACACCCTAGGGTTGCAGCAAACAGTATATGAGATAAAACCTGGCAAGTTCCCGGTAGGGTCCCACACATGGACAAACAGCTCTGACGACGCCCCCCTATTGTCCTGGTTCATACATTTTGCAGTGACAGCCAGCTCCCCAGCCAGGAAACTGTCCCTCAGATAAATATCAATTATATCATTGTGTTTGAGAAGGAGACGTGATGAGATGCTTTGCTTCTTGTGGTAGGGAAACAAACCTCCACGGCCCCTCCCCTGCCACTCTCTGCAGCTCACACTCCAGCAATTGCATCTTCCAAACAGAGATCACACAGGCAGCCTAGTTGGAAGGAAGGGAAGTGAGAAGTTTGCATACAATTAATCAATATCAGTGTGTTCTAAACTGCGGGTCAAGACCCATAAGTAAGGAGCAAAATCAATTTAGTGGGTTGTGACCAGCATTTTTACAAATGAAAGAGGATGAGAGGGAAGAAACCAGACAAGAGAAGATACAGGAATGTAAAAGAGCATCTTAATAAGGGTCCTCTTATGAGAAGCTGTTTTAGTTCACAGATAAGTGGTATGTGCACAGGTCACTGTGTGGAATGCACATAACTTATTTGCATGTTTGCAAAATAGTCATTGAGATAACCAGCAGCCCTTCTATTTTGGACCAGGGGGAACTTGATGATGAACCTGCTATAGGACTTGTAACCAAAAGGGATTAGATTGAAAGTAACTTCCTTGCCCTGGGAGATGAATTTATACCTGGGCGTTTCTCCACAACCCCACTGCTCACCTCCCAGCTCCTCGTGGGTCACTGTTTAGTGGCCATCTGGCCTGGCCCTGCAGGTGACCCTTGTCATCTTGGGTGTGAGGGCGTTTCTTCCTCAGAGATAGTGCTGGCTGCACATCCTTCCCCCTCCCGCCCTCCTTTCTGAGCTCAGGGCTGTGCCCTCAGCAGGCTCTTCTCTGCTCCACGCTTCCTGTCTGCCGCTCCTCTCCTGCTGCTTTCACTACTAAATGTCTTTGTGCTCTCAGTCAGTAAGTGATCGCTGTTGCTTCACAGTCTGCACAGAGCCACTGCTGCCTGATGCCCTCAGCACCTGGAGTTGGGCCTTCTTGCCAGTCTCTGTCTCTGACCCTTGTCAGCCCTGAGGTACATAAGGCAGAGGACCGGGGACGCCGCTGGACACCACAGGAGTCTCATTCAGCCAAGTCCCTTAACCTCTCTGAGCCTTAGTTTCCCCATCTGCGCAATGGGCATGATAGCTTGAGCCCAGGCTCCTCATCAGTACGCTGTGAGCACCACACAAACACTACAAAGTGACTGTGGACTGTTGAACCCTGAGACATGTCCTTCAAAGGAGCTGTACCAACTTAAGGAGTTGTGTGCTCCTTGTGATTTCCTGGTTTTCCCTCCTCCTTCTTCTCTCGGGGCTCCCTTCTTCCTCCTCCCATGTCTTCCTCCCTCCTGCCTCCCACTCCTAGTCCCTCCTTCCTCCTCCATTCTCTGCTCCACAACCTTCCATCTTCTCCTTCCCCTACCTCTCCCTCAACTTTCCAACTTTTTCTCCCTCTCTGCCCTCCTCCCACTTCCCTCCCTCTCTTCCCTGCTCCCTCCTCCCTCTTTGCTTCCCTCCCTACCCCTGGTGCTCTTAGATGGGTCTATCTAAAAACTGTTGTTTCCTACCAGTAGTGTGCTACACTTTAGAAAACTTCATTTTGGAAGGAAAGGTCCATCAGGGGACAACTCAATCCTCAAGCCCACCATCATCTAATTTTGAAAGTTCTCTGGGTTCCTTTCCTTGAATCCCCCTCCCACCCCCGAGTCCAGGGGATGCTCCACTCCCACTTACAGTGGGTGATCGTGAGACCTGCAGAAGCACTCTTTTTGGGGCCTCCCCGGTGGCGCAGCGGTTGAGCGCTGCACTGTGGAGCTGTCGGCAGCGGCGACGCGAGTTCGACGCCAGGCCAGGGAGAATCCCACATGGTGCGGCAGACCTCTCCTGCCTCACCCGCTGCTCCCCTCAGCAGTGTATTTCTGATCTGCCTGTTCTGCTCCCCACTCTGTCTCTGGTGAACCCTCTCGCTGCCCCACGCCTCTGGCCTGTACCCCAGCTTATATGTATAAATAAAAAATAAATCTTTAAAAAAAAAAAAAAGAAGCACTCTTTTTGCAATGGCCCTTTATGTGTGGGTTATTCTGATTGGGATAAAATTGGCTTGACTCCTGGATGGACAAACAGGGTCTGTCCATCCCCTCTTCCGGTTTTGAACAACGGGTTACCACATCCCAAGCACCACCACAGACAGAGTCCTGAGCAGGAGGATGTGGACCTGAGTACCAGGAAGATTCTCCTGGGAATCCAACTAGGGAGCAGATGCTTAAGGCTCAGGAAACATGGTGGAAGGGCGCTGTTCAGCAGAACCTCCTGAGATGATGGAAACATTATCCTTGCTAGCACCACAGCCACTGAGTACCAATGTGAGGGTTAAGGTGACTCAGGAACTGAATTTTAAATTTTACTAAAGTTTAATTAAAGTAAATTTAAATAACGTGTAGCAGTTGGCTATCATATTGAACAACATTGCCTGAGAGTCTCCATCTAGCGCCTTCTCCCTGACCTCCTGGGAATCTGGCCTCTGAGCCACTGTTCTCCACAGAGAGCCTGAGCTTGAGAATGTTGAGCTCACGGTCTTCATGAGACCCTTGGTCCTGGTCTCCTGGAGCCCTCCATCCCCGAATCTGCCTCCACAGCACTCAAAAAAACCCCGCAATCTAGGATGCAGCAGTTATCATGGCAGCAAAGAGGGCAGCCAGAGAAGGGAAAAGACAGGAGGGTAAATGCACATTAAAGAAACCAACATGAAGATTAAGTGATTAAGGGAACAGGGCTCCTGCTGAGACAATCTTGCCTAATGAAGCATCACAGGCATCAATCTTTGGACCTAGTCATGCTATACCGGGTGAGTGGGGGAGGGCAGCATTCTCCCAACCAGACAACCAGCACTCTTGCTACTAGCCAAGGGTTGCCTGCAGCTGTGGCCCTTCCCTCCCCATAACCCATCGTCCAGGTGAGTGGGGGAGATGCCAACTCATTTTTCTGTGAATCTTTTCAAAATCAGTGGATGGAAAAAGGCTGGACAGCTGTGTGTTCATGGCACCCAGCCTGCCAGCAAAGAGCCCGCCTGGGAGGCAGAGTTGCCCTGGAATCCTGAGCCACCTGAGCAGTAGAACCTCTCCCCTCATAGGTATTTGCTAGTACTCAGCTCTCCCATTTGTTAGTGATGTCGATCAAATTAACAAATAGGACAAACAGCTACCTCCAGTTCTCAGTGGGAGGTACATAGTAGTGCATAGCAGATGGTTGGCATATAGTAGGTGCCCAGTCGTGCACCCTGTGTTCCTGACTCAATTGATCATTTGGTGGTATAACTGGTAGTGGTCAGAAATGGTCAGCACTCTGACCAAGCATTGTGCAGGACCTAGACCACATCCCACACGATAGAGGGAGCCACGTCCTGAACTGCAAGGGAGGGATCTCCACCATTGGGAGTAGAAGGAATGTCGTTTTTCCTGCTACCCACATCTCTCTTGCCCTGCTGCCAGAAGAGCCCCTCAATATTATGATTTGTAGGCATGGTCTTGCTCCAAACTTGCTTATAACTTCAGGACTCAGTTCCTTTATCTGTAAAATGGGGGTAGATTCCCCTCCAGGCTTACCACTCAAACATCCCGCAGTCCCCCTGTTCCCAACAGGAAGATTAGAGCACACTTGGGGGCTGTACAACAGAGATTTGCATGCTATCAAATACCTCCTCCCCTGTCTCATAGATTTTGATTCATCGCCAGGAAATAAGAGAACCCTGCAGCTTCCTCTCCCTTCTTGTCCCTTCCCTGTTCACATCCCTCTCTTCCCTGCTGTCCCCAACTTGCCTCTTTGATTCCTCAGCTCCAAGGGGGAATTTGCATTAATTTGAAAATAAGATCAGTTATTAGCCATAACCCGTCATGTATCATCCAATGCATCTGGACCTGGATTAGATTCAATATTGCAACAGAATAAAGACAGGGGAACAAAAAAAAAAACTAAATAATTTAAACTCATTATTCTACTAATCCTCCTGCTTGGCTGGGCTCCCTGGAGGTGAGTTAGGAGGTAATTGAAAACACGGAGATTCGCTGAGAAGACATTTGAGATGAACATTGCCAAGCCTGTGAAAAGCACAAGACTTGAAGGCTTTTTTCCTTTCATTTACCCACAAGGAAGGAGAAAGTGATGGGGTGGTGTGGGTGGCGGGGGACAGAGCTCCAGTAGCACCAGGGAAGGGGGTAGTGTTTAGGACACAGGCTCAACCACTAGGGCTCTGGGTCTATTTCCCTTTTCAAAATAGAGGGAGGAATCCAGGCAGAGTGCGGGAAGGAGAAGGAAGGGGATGGAAAGATGAGCGCAAAGCCCCTCCTGTAGAGCCTTACCCCTACCCCCTCCTGCACTGTCAGCCTGCTGCCTACCTAAGTGCTAAGGTCATAGTTTGCTAAGGGACAGCCCAGACTTGTGTTCTGTCCAACATGATCACAGAGTCTTTTTAAAAAGGTGGATTTACGGACTCCCTGGTGGTGCAAGGGGTTAAGTCTCAGTGCTAGGAAGCTATCCAGAGCCATTTCAGCATGAGTTTGATCCCTGGCCAGGGAGCTTCCCACATGGTGCAGCAGACCTCTCCTGTCTCACACACTGTTCCCCTCAGCAGTGTATTTCAATTGAGCCACCTGTTCTGCTCCCCACTCTGTCTCTGGTGAATCCTCTTACCCCCTCACAACTCTGTCCTACACCCCAGATCTTGTATGCATAAATAAATAATCTCAAAAAAACCAAAGATGGATTTAATGCCCATCCTGTCAAATCAGGGCATTTCACATAGAAAGTTAACTTCCTGCTTTCCTTGACAAAGCACAGTTCTGGATGCACTGGCCCAGTCCATAGTTTTCCAAAACCAGCTCAGGCCTTAGTTGAGCTGCCCACAGGCGGAGCCTGAGGATCCTAGAGACACATCACCTGCCTTAACCCGTCTTAAGAGAATCTCCATTTGCAATCCTAGTTGAAGGATTGCAGCTCCCAGGAAATGGATCTGTCACAATGTAAATAATCAGAGAATCCCAGGCACCTTCCATGGGTATTATAAGTTCCGACTACACAAGGGCAGAGGAAGGGAACGATGTTTCCAGAACATATGCTCAACCACACATGGGGCTACGACATGGTCCTTCACGTGGGGAACCTTGGAGGGGAGATGGCCTATGTCTAGATAAAAAGAATTAACAAGGCAGCCATGAGAAAAAATCTCTAACAGAAGGATCAAGGATAGAATGTGCTGAGCTCACCTCACTGGTGGACTTCCTTAGAGATGAGTTACTCAGGTGGCAGAGACAGCCACATGAAGCCCGCTCTGAGAAGATGGCAGCTCTGTGTATCTCAGGAAAAGACTCTGTATGGGACTAGGGAGAGAGCCCAGAAAATACAGTGTTCAGGACTGTAGGGAAGGCTCTGGCAAATGGCCCAACATTGTTGAATGCCAATCTCCTCAACCAGAATATGGAACTGACATGTTTTCCTGTCTTCCCTCTTTCCGATGTGAGAAAGCAGGCATTTTGTTGCAGGGAGCTGAGATGGTCCTCACAGGGCTGCTGGGAGGAGAACAGAGTCCCACGTGTTCCAAGAGCAAGCTCCTAAGCTCCCCTGTCTCTCCTCTCGAGAGCATGGGGCACCAGTCGCAAAGGATCCCATCTCTTGCCACAAACCAAATGTTCAGTTATTAGCTCTGTTTATGGCCCCTGAAGGAATTATCTGCTGCTTAATTAATTTCTTAAAGAAAAAAGTGGTGCATTCCCCTGCACTAGAAAGGAGTGTGGTTGAAATTGGCCGTCTGCGTGCTTCTCCTCCACCTGTGGGCCTGACCAGTTCTACTTACAAGTCCTCTTGGGAGGCTGGCACCCTAAACAAGTCAACTGACTTCTCTGGGCCCCCCTTTGCTCAGCTAGCTGTAGGGCAAGGAGATGACCATTGTTTATAGCGCACCCCTTTCTCTGTTTCATCCCTGAACCTCCGCCCCACCCCCAGAATTACAAAACGAAAAGAGTGGGCAGTAAAAAGCTATTCTCTGCCTTTTCATCAATTAAGGCCTCTAATTATGTGGGAATCATTTCATTAATTGTTTCCAGCTGACCGAGCCTCCCTTCTATGATGAGGGGGTAGAGTCCCTTGATTGCTACCTAAGTGCTGAGGAAATGAAGCTGACTAAAGCCCCAGCCCACCTCTCACTTTTCGGACTCTATAGGCTTGTTAGCAAACTTGAAAAATAACCTGTGGTTGACACGATCTCTCTGGGGTTGGGAATGAATCTTGTATTTGGGTTCTGTCCCCGCAGATCAGATCCAATGAATCAGTGCTAGAGAACGCTCCTCTAGCACTTTGTTCTGTCCTTATCACTGGCACTGGGCTGTGCTCGTTTCCAGCCTGGCTTCTCTGCCTGTGAACAAGCATCCTCCTGGTGGTCTCTCTGCTGTCTGCCCCAGCTCGGGCCTGCTGAGAATGACTAAACAAATGCACGAGTGATGAGTGGTATTCTAGAGGCATCCACTCACTGAGATTAGGGCTGGGAGTCTCTGTCTAGTTCTTCTTCAGCATGCTCACACCAAGCTGTTCCCGCTGGGGGTTTCGGACAGCAAGCCTTGGTTGCTCCCGCTGCCCTGCTCCTCACCCCCCAGGCCTGCTGTTCTGCATCATAAAACCTAGATGATCAGGGCTAGGACTAGGGTGTGGTCAGTGAGATACTTGCAGGAACAACATTTCAGAGGGGCAATAATAACTCAGTATAACCAAATGACATTGTAATGTCACTTTTCTGAGAAACCAAAATTAATGAAAAAAAGAATCCATGATGAACAAAACATCTAACTTTCACAGACAGGATCCAATCCTGCATTTATAAGAGCCTGCCTCACTTGCCTCACCCTGAAAGGTTCTTTCTGGACATAATGCCTCTGGAAATAGCTTGGTCTGGGAATCTGGCAATAACATGTGCCTCTTTTGGCTATGACTTTGGGCCCTTGGTTTCCTGAGGAAGTGTGACCTGGGGTGTTAGCTTTCAAATGAGAGGCGGCGTCCATTGTATGACGTCAGCGTCCCCTCCACCCCAGCCCAGTTTGTTTGAAATCCTCAGATGAGATGGTCACTGAAGACCCTGCCAGCTGGTCAGGAAGACAAGCACTTGAAGGAGAGTCCCTTAGGGCCAGGCTGGCTTCATGGTGGCCCATAGCACAAGGAGCCCATCACAAACTTGTTTCCGTAGGTTACATGATGATCTGCCCCACAGGAGTCATTCCGTCTCTCAATAAACACGTGTGCAATGCTTTCTGCATGTTAGGTGGTGGCCTTAATCTTGAGGGCCTCAGAAACCACTGCGGGATTTATGCACACACAGATGTCTGGACCCACCCTGAGTGTCTGAGCAGTGAGTCTGGGATGGAATCTAAGAATCTGTATTCCTATCAAGCTCCCAGGTGACGCTGCTGCTGCTGGTCTGGGGCCTGACCTTGAGAATCTGGGCTCAACTCTTCCAGACACTGGGGGGATAGTGGGGAGGAACAATAAACACATAAGTGAGTCTGGGAGCAGGTCAGAGGTGGTGGGTGCTGCTACCAAAATAAATATAAGCACTGATTACGAGGGAAGGGAGGAGAATGGGGGCATCCATCTAGAGGTGGAGGTTGGTCATGCCAGGAAGACCACTCATGTGATCACCTGGCTAGGACTTTGAGTCACCTGTCAGCCTCCTCCGGAGAAGGGCAGGAGGCTAGAGAGCGAGTTCAGCTGTGCAGCCAGTGTCTCAGCTGATCACATCTACATAATGAAATCCCAACAAAAAGCCTGGACACTGTGGCTCTGGTGAACTCCTCTGGTTGGTGACACTTGGCTGTGTTGTGATGGGGAGGCGTCCTGGAGACACAGACGCTTCACATTGGGGTCCCTCCCAGGCCTCCCTGTGTCTCTTCTTTAGGCCTGTGTGGATCTGTATTCTTTACCATAAACTGTAATTGGAGGCACTTTATTGTGACTCTTGGTTCTGTGAATCTTTCGAGCAAATTATCACACTTGAGGGGTGAGTGGGAACCCTTGAATTTGAAGACAGGTAGCCAGAAGGACATGTGGCCTTGGGGATCCTCAAACTTGTGGTTTATGTCTGAAGGGAGAGTAGTCTTGCTGGGAACTATGGCCTGAGCCTGGAGTTTGCCCATCTCTAAGGACTTCATGCACCAAAACTTAGCTGCAGGGGAAGTGACAGATTAGGGATAGTCTAAGAAGAATAAGGTTTGAGGAACAAAAACAGAAATTACCCACAAAAGCAGATTAGAACCCCCTCTTGCCCCCAGCTACTTGGAGGACACAGAAACAGGCTTGCCATCCAATCATTTGTAACAAAGAAATATTAAAATGCTTTCATCCCCATTGGCAAAGAGCTGCTGCTCTGAGTGCCCCCCTTCCCTCTTGCAGGATCTCCCCCATACCAATCACCCCAAGATCCAGAAACTAAAGGGTTAACACCCCACTGCAAGACCAGCAGACCACATCCACTCTGACTATTCAGAGCTATGCCCCCCCATTCTGTTACATATTTTAAATTTTAGCCTGAGCAAATGGGGACTCAATAGGGGGACCTCTCTGAACTGACCCTATTTTCCAGTCTGGAGCACCACTGTGATTTTTCCAAGAAAGACTGATTCTTGACCTATGAGAACTGTGCCTAGAAAATACAAAAGAAGTGACAGAGAAATGAAAAAAATTCAGCCAATGTGGTGATTCAGAAGCATGGAGATTTAGCAGCAATCCATTCGTCAGTTGAATTCAATGTTGTTTATTTTTTTCTCTTCCTCATGTTCAACTAAAATAAGAGTTAGCAAGCTTAGTGTCTCAAGATCTCTCTGTGTAAAGAAGGAACTCTAATTGCTCTGTTCCCTCACTCGGATATTTTGGCCAATTCTAAGACACATAAATAAGCCTGTTATTCAGGCACAGAGGAGAATGGGATTTATTAATTTAAATGAGTTGATTTGGAGGTCTCTGGGGAACAACGACTGCATTATTCACTTGCTAGTCCCAGGGTGTAATTTATAGTGAGTTTTTCTTAATGTTTTGGACCTCATCGCAGCTAGGGCATAAATCTCCTCAAGTTATTATTATTATAATTCATTATTCATTGAGTGTTGACTCAGTATAACACAGGCAGTGGCAGAGACACAATCCTCCAGCAGGGCAGGAAAGCCACATCCTAAGGAAAGACAATTTAGGAGGGAGATAGAAAGAGCTCTGAGGTCAAAGAGGGGGTAGTCTCCCTGGAACCCCATCTGGGGCTTTTTGGTGTCCACTACCATCTCTCCAGGACACACAGGCTTTTGGCAGGGAGAGTGTAAATGCAGGTTCCAGTGAAATCTCCATGGGTTGGGTTATTTGTTGCCATTGATACAGGCATAGCATCCAGTAGGGTGGGAAAGGGCACAGCAGAGGATAGGGAGGAGCAAGGCACTGGGAGGGGGCATGGGGATGGAAGTTGGTGCTATTTGGGGCTATTGTCCCATTGTCCCTCTGGATGGCCAGGCTGGGTTTGGGCAGATGGAGGAAGCCAGGTGGGCCTTCATTCCCATATTCAGGGCACCTTAGTTCGCTTCTGCCCACCTAGACTGTTCTCCCATTGGAAGCAGAAGCGCATCTCCTCCCTCAATCACACCCAGCAACTGTGCAGCTTGTTGGCTAGGCACTGGCCAAGTGACAATGCTTCAGATCTAGCAACAGAAAGCAATTAAGTGCTGCTTGGCACTGCCTATAAATGCAACAGGAATTAGAAGGGAGACAAAAATAATTTCAGAATGCCAAGATGGGATGACTGATGACAATACAACCTCACACCCCGCAGGCTGGCTTCCTCCCTCAAGCATTTATGGAGCGTCACTTATGTGCCAGATTCTGTACTGATAGAGAAGAAGCCTCCACGATTAGGGACGGGGCAGGGAGGGGCGGTGTAGAACACATTAATCATTATTTTCTACCAGAAGGGGATTTGGGGGTACAGGGGAATTAACCTCAGTAAGCCTCATCTGCCCCATTTGCAAAGGCAGGGAGCCATGTGACTTATAAACTCTGTACTGAAAACTAGGTTCACCAAACAACTGCTTTCACTTGAGATTTTCCGTGAAATAGACATACACACAAACATGCCCATACCATAAGTGTATGGCTTGACGAATTGTCACCAACTGAATACACCTAAGTCATTCACACCCTCAACAAGAGATAGGATGTTGCATCCCCACTGCCCCATCCCCCAGGGTAGTGATTATCTTGACTTTTAACACATGGTCTTGTTTGGCCTCTTACTGAACTTTATATAAACAGAATTGTACAATGTACGCTTTGGCATCTGACTCCTGTTTGGTGGTTCATCCATTTTACAACTGCAACAGATCATAGTTTTGTGGAACTCAGAGCCAAAATCATGCCCCACCCCCAGAAACTCCACACTGTGCACGTCCCTTGTCCTTTTTCTTCTGTCACCAAATCATATCCTGTACTCTATTCTATTCATTTGATGAAGTGTAAGGATGTTTGGGGTTTGTCTGAGGTGCCATTTGGAATGACGTATTTGTAAAAACAACAATAATAAAGGGATGGGTGTCAGCGCCTTCTTTCTTTCTTAGCCCAGGGCTCCTCTCTCTGTTTTAGAGCGAAGGGGATGGGGATGGGGATGGGGATGGGGGTGGTGATGGGGATGGGGGTGGCGATGGAGATGACGACATGAGTCTGCGATGAGGCCTGACAGCCATGGAGCACTTGCTCACCGTGTAGCAGCAGTGAGCGCGCCTCCCGGCCTGCGCTGACTCACAGAATCTTCATCACAGCCCTTCCCAGTACTCTGCTCTCCCCATTTTCAGTGTAAGAAACCAAGGCACAGAGAGGCTGAGCATCTTGCCCAAAGCCACCCTGCTGGAAGCTGGTGACGCTCAGGTTGGAGGAGAGCCTGAGGAGTCCGGCTCTGGAGCCCCGCCATCAGCCAGCGCCCAGGGTGTCACAGAGAATGTTGTCAGAGCAGTTCTGTAGTATTGTCATCCCTTTCAAGGCAGTGCTGCTGGCTTGCTCCCCTGAGCCTCTTTATCTGTTACCAAAGCACCAAGGACAAGCCTGATCTTGTGTGCTTGTGTGTGTGTGTGTGTGTGTGTCTGGAAGGTGAGTGAAGCCCCTGATTTTAATGCAAATGAGCACAAGGCTGAAGGCTCCAGCAGAGCAGTGCTTTTCCCTCCCCCACAAGCCAGGAGCAATTATCAGCGCCTTTCAGCAGAGCCACAGGCATCCTTCAGTGCCATCCACAGCCTCTTGTCACGGAGGGAGAGTCCCTGCAAACAGGCCGAGCTGCTCAGCACAGGGGAGACCTCGCCATCCATGCCACCTTGCCTGCTTTCCACGCCTGGGGAGGATGGTCAGAGCTGAGACCTGTGGGTCACACAGGGTCAGCCAAGCCAGACATTCACCGCCTTGGTCCAGACTTGTTACAAACATCATTTCTACACTTCACAGCCATCCTTTAAGAGAGGAACTTTTATTTCAATTTTCCAGATGGAGAAACTGAGACTCCAGTAAGATATGGTCAATTAACGGAAGCCTGAAGGTTTGGTTTGATTTGTTATGAAAAAGGAAAGTTAGTGTTTGTTAAGGAGAGAAAGTGGCTTTTGTCACAAAATCAAAGGACTATGGTGCCCAGAGTAGGAGTAGGAGGGAACATGGGTTTGTAAGGATGGAGAGGAAATTTACCTAGCCCTCTAGGTTCTTCTAGAGATGGTAGAATTATCAAAGCAACATCAGATAGATTAGTAAGAGAAAAAAAAGAGCAAACTTAATTATACATGTATGGAGATTTTACATGGTTAGAATATTGAGAAGTGCATGTTGTAAATTCTATAATAAATAGGAGAGACTGACAGTTTTTCTCTTTGAACTAAAGAATGGGATAGGAAGGACCTGAGACCTCAAGGAGAGAGGAGGGGACTCATGTGAAGAGGAAAGGGTGATTCATAAAAACCAGATCTCTATAATTACATTTGCCTGGCTACATAAATAGGTGTCTCTGATAAAAAGGTTATTTTTTTTAAGATAGCCCTAAATCTGGGTCACACCCTCAATCTTTATCCTTCTAGGTAGTTAAGGTAATGGTGACAGTTTATCTTGAAGCCTACAGGACCTCAATTGACATTTACTTGAAATATTCCGCACGCCAAGGTGATACGTCTCAGAAAACCTGTTCTGAACATCTTGGGAAGCCTATCTGGACATTCTGGGGAGACTTATCCTTTTGCTTCAACTCAGGTTGTGGCTGTGGACACAGAAAAGCTGCCTGTCTTCCCCGAGTCAGAGAAGGCCCCTTAACACACAGGGACCTCAGCACCCCCGGAAAAGCTACTTCCAATCTGCTTCCTTCTTGGGCTTCTATACTTCTTACACATTAATTTCTCCATATAGTCCATTGACAGTTGGCCTGTGCTTTCACCAGGAGGAATAAACCTCGCAATTTATAAATCAGTCCATCAATAATTGCCTGCAGAAGAAACGATGTAAGTAAAGACTTGGGGTAGAGGAAGGAGAAGGAAGGAGTCCATTAATACAAGGGTGATGTTTAAAGAAACAGACACTGGCTAATGTCCTCCCCAAGCCCAGTGTGCCAAAGGGGCTGCCTGTCTTGAGCCATTAACTCCTGTGTCAGACTTAGAACACACGATTCTCCCTACTGAGCACCCCATGTGCCTGGCATTCTCAATCACTCCCATGAATCCTACCTAGGACTGTCACAAGTTAGCCTCTTAGCTTGCAGTGGCAGCACCAGGTTTCAAGCTTGTTCTGAGCCTGGGCTCCCAATGCTACCTTGGCTTCTTTGTGGATAGTTGTTGGGAAGCCTATTTGTACACAATTCTTGGAAGAAACAGGTCTGGCATCTTCCTCGTCCCTTTCTCCCTTGGGATGCACTGCCCTCTGCCCCAGAAACTGTACACCCTGGTTCTCTTGCCCTCTGGTTTCTGGAATGGCTCCACCAATGGGAAGCACCATCCAAAAGACCTTGGAAGGGAAGAGAGGGAACTGGGGGTATCTTCTCCCCCAGCTTCCTGCCCACTTGGTCGCAGTAGACTAGCTGTCCCTCAGCTAAAGGCCCACTGGTCCTCTCAAGGGAGCCTTTTCTATGCTACTTCCCTGTTGAGTTCTGGAAAGAACTCCCTCCCATGGTATTTTTGCCTAAGGAGTGACAATTTCCCTGATCCTGCTGGATGGTCTGGCAAACAGAATAGTCTGAGTAGGCTTTCACAGTCTACCTTAAGTGAGCCTTCTGTTTTCTCTTGGGACCCTGACTGGCACAGTGGCCCAGTACATACACACACCCCTGAAACAAAAGCTTTTTTTTTTTTTTAAAGATTTATTTTTTATTTATACATACAAGCTGGGGTACAGGCCAGAGGTATGGGGTGGTGAGAGGGTTCACCAGAGACAGAGCAGGTAGCAGAACAGGCAGATCAGAAGTACACTGCTGAGGGGAGCAGCGGGCAAGGCAGGAGAGGTCTGCTACACCATGTGGGACTCTCCCTGGCCGGGCGTCGAACCCGCGTCCCCGCTGCCGACAGCTCCACGCGTCCCCACTGCCGACAGCTCCACAGCGCAGCGCTTAACCGCTGTGCCACCGGGGAGGCCCCCTGAAACAAAAGCTTTAAGAAAACTTCCAATTCTTCCATGGCCTACCCTGCTTTACCAAATAATTAGCATTTATTTCATGACCCTCATTTTGAAAACCCCATTATAGACCCTACCCATGGCAGGGTCTAGTGTGATCAGCCAGGCCAATGCTGTCTCTTTGGAAAAAGAAACTGGGATTAAGAAAAGAAGCACTTGTCCAAGGACAGCTTGCTCCAGGTAAATTCTGGACTAAAAGCCAGACCAGGGGGCCCTGATCTTGCTGACGACTCTCAGAGCAACAGGCCCACTCCCTTTCTGGGGGGACACTGACTCCCCCATGCCTTCTTCTCATCCAAGAACTGGCTGAAAGATCCTGTCATTCTTACTTGTCTTTTCTGGTCTTCTTCAAGTGCTACCACTTCCTATCCCACTCATGAGTGGTGCCGCCAGAGTTTATAGCAGCCTGGCTAGTCAGAGCTGGAAGGGGTCTGAGCAATCGCTCGGTCCAACCCTCTCATTTTACAGGTGAGAAAGCATGTCACCAGAACTCTGACACGCCACTAAATCAGCAGGGACCTGAGTCACTGCACAACGATAGAGGCGAATACCATGGTGTGGGCCCGGGGTATGTGCAACTGTGCAGCACCCCCAAAATCAGGAGATGCCAAGTCGTAGCTCCTTCTCCGCACCCCCCCACCAGAGGAATTGCGGTCATGAGGAACAGTGGAAGGAGGGAGGCCTGCGGAGTCCCCTGATCAGAAGGGGCTGGGTTCCCACCTGAGAATCAGCAGGGTGGGAGCGGGTAGGATGGGGTGAAGAGAAGGGCCCCAAATAGGGTGATGACTCATGTTCTCAGTGACTAAGGCTCCTCTTTCAGCCCCTGTGCCCATGGTCTCCAAAGTAGGGAATAATTTAACCCTAGGATTGGCAGAGGGAGAGAAAAGTAGAATTTTCATTTATATTATTGTCTTTAATGAATGTTTCCTATTAGTTAATATCCCGGCTCTCAGATTTTACACTTACTTTGGGGGTAAGAGTTAGAAGGTATTTATGCAGGGGACACAAAACCGAAATGGCTCTAGGCCACTACAGGGAAACCAGGGACTCTCAAAGTGTGGTCTGTATCAGAATCCCTGGGGGAGTTGGATTCAGGGGCTCCAAGGTAAAGCCTGCTGGAGCAGAGCATCTGCAGCATGCCTAGGAATCTGCATGTGAAGCAGAATAAACACGGTAAGTTGCTCTGACCCCCACTCCCAGTCACTGACGGTCACCGGCCTTTGCTGTGGCTGCAGTGGAGCCTGCTTAGCCCACAGCGTCCCACCTGTTCCCACCCCCAGAGCTGTCTCTCCCAGAGGGAGGGGTTCCGGCAGCCATGTCTACCACACCAGGTGCCTGGCCAAGGAGGAGTGTGGGGCTCAAGTTCTCTGGGATCTGGACCCTGACATGGAAGCTTCAGCTGCCTCAAAGAGGGGGCATCTTCCTTCTAGTTTCCCAGAGCCACCCTTTGGTTGACCGTGTTTCAGAGCTATTCTAGGCCTGCCTGCTGGGGGAGCCAGGCCAGACTGTGATCTTAGAACCAGGATAGGCGGGGGAGAAGGAAAGGTGACTGAGGCATTCCCAAACTGCTTAGGGTAAGACAAATAACCAGAGTGTGGAAAGTACAAAGTCATAAAGGACCCATAGCAGGAAAGATATGAGCAGGGAAGAGAGGGAGGAGAAAGCCTGATTAAAAAAAAAAAAAAAAAAAGAGGAGCAAATGGGAAGGAGTAATACAGGCAGAGATTGAAAAAGACTAGACAAGCAGACACCACTCTGGAGAGATGGGAAAACAGTGAGGAGGAGGCAGTGGGCTCTAGGCAAAGCAGGGGGAGCATAGGGGAGAGGGATCTGGTTAACCTGGGGTCACATTCTATCTTCTTCCCCGCCCTGACACTCCCCAGTTGTATATTTCTTTATACTGGCCCCAAATGGCTGGGGTCGGAAGAGGAAGGCTGTACACACCAGCATGCTCAGGAGTTCTGTAACTTTTCCTAGCATAGGCTAAAGGACTTTCTACTGTCAGTGATTTTCCATTGGCCACTGGAGCCCATTTACACTCATGTTTTAGCATCTGAGCCATAAACCAGCAAAGTACCTGTAGGGTGGCTTTAGCCAGGATGCTTGCTGCTGATGACATTGTCCTGGTGATATACATGGATTGGAATTCTCCAGGGTGATTGCTATTATTACATCATCAGGAGTTTATCTTGGGAGCGTATGAATTTTGCTGATTTTAAAACCAAGCCCTGGAGCCTGTGCCATGGGGGAAGATGTGTAGTCTGATGAAAGGAATTGGCGAGCCTGCTGTCTTTTCCCACAGGCTGGAGCTTATTTAACAGGCAAAAGTGAAAAGTGTAAGAGGGACATTTGCTGGTTTAATTGGCCATAGATTTTTCCATGCAATAATTTGCAAGATAAGGAACCTCTTCAAGGTCAGTTGTTTGGGTATGGCAGCGTGAGGAAAAGGACCTGGGAAATACTGGGTGACTGGCTCTTTAAATGAGTTTGCTGACTTCTATAGGGTCCATCCATCAGCAGATGAATGTCTCCCGTTTAATGGATGGTTCCTGCCTAGCCGTCCTGGCTCTTAGCCTGGATCAGTCTTGGATGGATGAAAACAAAGATGGAGGACTTGACTGGGGTCTGGAGTGTCAAAGGCATTATATCCAGACACCCTGGGCATGAACTCCACTCAAGGTCAATCATTCACTGAGCCTCACTGCTGGGAAACAGAACAGACCACCTTCATGGGAATCTGGCTAGGCAGGGTGACAGTCCCTGCTTGGACAGGTCCAGGCTGGGCTCCAACCTCATCTACAACCTACTCCCAGACTAGAGCAGAACCAATGATTTACTCACTCATTCACTTACTCATTCCAAAAACTTACTGAGTATTTGCTGAGTGTCAAGTGCTGTGCTAAACCCTGGGGGGAAAATGTTTTCTTCCCATCTCTTCAGAGTAGTGTCTGTTTCCCTAGTTTCATGTTGCTTTCCATGTGGATATGCAGAATGGCAGTGTCTCCCGATGATGCCGAATATATAAAGGACAGAAACGGGTCTAGAGCGTGAACAGGGGCCCTACTTAGAGCCATTTCCTTTTTTTAGAGGAAGGAGTTGAGGTTACAATGGCACCTAAAACTCTAAACTCCATTTGACCTGAGGGTCCTCCATTTCTGACCTTTTTATTTGTTACATTTTTTTTAATTTTTAAAAGATTTATTTATTTATGCATACAAGAACTGGGGTGCGGCCAGAGCTGTGAGGGGGATGAGAAGATTTACCAGAGACAGAGTGGGGAGCAGAACAGGCGGATCTATTGAAATACACTGCTGAGGGGAGCAGCAGATGAGACAGGAGAGGTCTGCTGCACCATGTGGGAAGCTCCCTGGCTGGGAATCGAACTCTTGCTGCAGTGGCTGCTGACAGCTTCATAGTGCTGAGGCTTAACCCGTTGCACCACCAGGGAGGCCCGTTTCTGCCCTTTATATATTCGGCATCATCGGGAGACACTGCCATTCTGCATATCCACATGGAAAGCAACATGAAACTAGGGAAACAGACACTACTCTGAAGAGATGGGAAGAAAACATTTTCCCACCAGGGTTTAGCACAGCACTTGACACTCAGCAAATACTCAGTAAGTTTTGGAATGAGTAAGTGAATGAGTGAGTGAATGAACGAGTGAAAGGATGGTGATGGTGAATGAACCCAGTGACTCGCCCAAAGACATACAGTTTGTGGTGGCAGATCCCAGACACCCAGGACTAAATCTGGCTCAGTGCTCATTATGTACCCCTGTGCTGCCCACCAAAGGGTAGAGTGGAGGGGTTGGTTAACTACCAGGGCATCTGGTCCCAGACTGCTGGAATTTGGGTTCTGGTTATTTTCTAACTTTGAGTTAGCCTCTTGAGAGTCCCCTTCAAGAGGAAATTTGCTTTTGTGTGGCAAGGAGGGCAGTTAGTTCACAGCCTTCAGCAATAACACCTTCAGAGTCCACCTTGTTGAATGAAGACAAAGTTTCAACAATAGACAACTAGTTATTAGATAATAAAGTGAGGGCTCCTACCCAGGAAGTAGTCTGACAGATTTTACTCTTTGAGAGATGTTCCAACAATCACACGTTTAAGTTTAGTTTATGTAGATAGGAACAGTGAGTCACTGATGTAAAAAATGTAATTATTCTTGATGGGAATGAGGCAGGTAAGCGTGGGGTTTCTGCTTTCTACCAGTTTTAGATCTTTTGGTTCCCTAAGTTATCTTGACCTAAAGGAATGTTGATGCTATCTTTGAATAGAGAAAAGCAAATACTGGGGTTTAATCACTTCCCTGATTTCTAAGGAAAGCACTATGAAGATGCAAACTCTAGGTTCCCATTATTTAAATCATCTTTATCTGGTTCCGTGGTCTACAGTGGGGATTAAATGTAGGTTTATCTGCAGGTAGCAGATTCCGTCATGGCAGCTTTGTAGAACAGGAAGAGGAAGGAGAAGTGGGACAAAACTTTGGGAAAGGGGAATGACCTGGTTCGTGGGTCCTTAAACTACACACTTAAGAATGCAGGACACAACCTCAAAACAGAAACCTGGAAAGAAAAAAAAAAAGAGTTTATTCACATAGGGAGTTAAGAAAAGGAAGAGGGGAAAAAAGGATTAATTACCTGCTGGCACATGGCCAGATGCTGTCTGTCTTACCCTAGATTGTATCCACTGAGCAGAGACCAGGATTCAAGCTGAAGCCTCACATGGCAAGATGGTAGCTGTCCAAGATTCAAGTTTGAATGGAGCTACACTGTGAGAAGTGTGGCCATCCATCCAGCAGAGACCAGAGGTCAAGCAGGATTGGAATCACACATGTAGCTGAGATCAGCTGGTCCTTTGAGGCCCCAGAGTGCCTGACTACTCTGTCTTTTAAAGTCCACATGGTGGTTCTGCTCCAGCCAGCTCCTAGCAGGCCCCATTCAGGTAGCCAGAGGGCAGAATCTGGAAGTTTGTGACGCCTAACTCTGGAGCTTTCCAGCCCAGATCACCACCCTGAGTGGGGGTCAGCCACCTGTGAGCATGAGGTGTATGCCAGGGTCCACGTGGTCCAAGGGGGTTCTGCCCAGGCTGGGAGCAGAGAGACTGGTGGTCCAGTGGACAGGCGCAGGCAGCAGATTTGATTGCTACTGAGCAGCTGTCAGTGGGAGAAGGAAGTCCCAGAGCAGGGCTGGCACAGCAAGGAGCAGAGGCCTCTGCAGCCCCCTCAGACTGGCTGGGAGGGTGCTCCTCTAACAAGCCAGTACTAACCTAAAAGCCTACGAGGATGGCTTTAGTATTTTTCCTGGTTGGCCAACGAGAGGGTTTCCATAGATATTTACAATATGTTCATACCTTAGCTCTGGAGCCCAGGCCAATTCATCTTAACCATCTCCAGCCTGTGACTAAGCATGGGGATAGGGGGTGCAAGGGACTGGCCATTGTGTAGTCTGTTCCAGAGCTCCCCACTGGGCTGGCTGGGACTGCCTTGGTGCGGGTGGTCTTAAGTTCTCCTTGCCCCTTCTCCTGTTCCAGATTCAGGTTTACATTTGTTCTGAAGAACTTCTCTGCCCAATCCCTCTTCCTCTCCCTTTTATATTTTTCACAGGCATTATTCCAATAAACCCCAATAAATCTTAGTTCTATTGCCCAATTGATGCAAGCTGTGTGTCCTGGGGCAAGTTTTTAAACTCCCCAGCCTTCATTTCTTGTTTATAAATTGAGACTTACGGCTATACCTGCCTCACAGTGTGTTTGTGTGGAGTAACTGAATCCATGGAGAGGACTAGAATAGAACCTGGCACAGGTCAGCACCTGACACCTGTTAGTCAGCATTATTTCTGGGGATCCTGCTTTACCCGTGGATTTCTGTGGTGGTACATCCTGCATGCGAATGAAGGAACCACACAAGACTATAGTCCTTCGACTAATCCATACATGCTGGTGGATGTAGCTGAAGGTCATGAAAAATCCCAACTCTGTTCCCCTTTCCTGGCCAGCTCCAGAACATTTAGCACAGGTTGGGGGCCTGGGGGTCAAGACTGGGCAGAAACTGTTCAGTCTCCTGGGGCATTAGGTCTGGAAGATCAGGAATGTCCACTGTGGGTCTGCGAGGCTTAAAGGGCTGCTTAAGCTGCCATTCAGGCTATGAAGTTTGACCTTTTCAGTACAAAGTTCATTTGACCCAATCAATTACCTAAACTTAAAGAATGCAAACTACCAACCCGGCAAAGTTTCCTCTCAGGTTAAACAAGAGCAGGATGCTTAATTCCCTGGGACAATGAATACATGTCACGAGGCATGACCAGGAATGCCTGGGGAGCCGTAGACTGATATGTAACTTTGTGTCCCAGAGACTGATCAGTGAAATGCCTTGCTAATAAGATCAGAACCAAGAGTGGGGGTTGGAAGCTTGATTTCGTTCTTCAGACATGGGCCATAAAACTAATCCGGATCCTCAGACTCATCTCCCTCCAAAGTGTGGATAAACTAAGCATACATTCTCTTCCTTCTAACTTTTTTCCCTTTGTTCTCCTGTCCTGTTTAATTGCCTCTGTAAAATCATTCAATAAATTAAAAGGCCAGGTTTTGCCTTTTTGACAGCATCCTGCCATAGCAGCTTGCTCTGACTCCCGTTTCTTTGACAGTGTGGTGTTGCCTCACACAACAGTCCACCACCTGCCCAGCTTGGAAAGCTGAGCCTGGACCCCACCTGTCCTGTTCAAGGCCCTGTTCTCTCTGGGAAGGTGGTATAGACATGAGCTCTGTCCTTGAGTCCTCCCTGAGATCCACTCTCCTCTCCTGGATATCCCGAGCACTTTTGTACCACAATCTAGGTCCTCAATTGCTCTGGGTGACCCTTGCAGTAAGACATTGTCTCATGAAAGGACCAGAGGGTTTGAACCCCAGCTTGGCATGGCAGCCTGGGAGGAGGCACTAGGAGGTTGGGGTCAGTTTCTGCCTGGTGAAGGAAAGATCTGGGGTGAATAAGGTCTGATTTTCCTTCTGGCTCTGACATTTGTGTCAGGGGTTTTCAAACTCTCTCTCTAAAGGTCTGTATTTTTCTCTAAGGGAAATATTTTATATTTTGCATGTCATAGGTCTCTGTTACAACTATTGAACTCTTCCACTGTAGCGGAAAAGTCATAGATAATATGCAAAAAAAAAAAAAAAGAGTGTGACTGTGTTCCAATAAAACCATCTACGAAAACATGTCCTTTGGTCTAAGTGCTACCATTTGCTCCCTGTGGTGTAATAAATATGATGACACTGCCTGTGAGTAACATATTTTCACTGGGTGAGTGGACATTCTTTGGCTATTTTCCCAAAATGCTGTCACTGACCCTATAACCCAACAGCACCCAGACTTGACTTTGAGTCATTCTGCTCCATCCCTATAGTTTCCCCACATGATTTGGGCACAGAGGACTTTAAGTTGGACCTTAGGGTGGGCTCTGAGGGGATTGAGTGAGTCAAATATTCTATCACTGGACCATTGTGTTGTATTGTAGGAAGGAAGGGGATGAACACACAACTCAATTTAGATCAATGAGCTGTGAGATATTTGCTGGGGGCTTCTGAAAAGCTCTTCTACTTTTGCAAAAGCCACTCAGCAAGAAGCTGTATGTCCTCAGATGTGGCTACTATTGGGAGGGGAGAAAGAGGTGATGGCTAGAAGAGAAAACCAACTCAAAAGTAGAGAGGGTCAACGGGATCACAGATAAAAGGGTCCAGAACCTGGCTGGCAATGGGAACTCCTGGATCAAACCATGCCTGATGTTATTAGACTATTTCTGAAGTTTTCATTTAATTCAATTATAGTGCCTAAAATACCTAAGACCAAGCTAACTATTCTGTCATTAGTAATTAAGATAACCCTAACATCCCTAGCTGATGTACTTAGGGAACTCAGAAGTTAGCTTTCCCCTTCCTGCCCCCTGGACAGGCCACAAAAAATGAATCTCTGATGGGAGAATTTTAGGCACATGAATGGTAAGGAAATATCAGGATGAGATTAGATATTTGGGGACAGTGGATTGAGGAGATGTCCCTAACTACAGACTCCTAGGAGCTGGATACTTAGGTCCCCTCCAACTGCAGCCTTTGAGAGGTGGAGAGAGACCAGAGTTATAATGGTGGTATTCCCACCAGATGGGAAACAAACCAACCCCTAACCTAACCCCTGGCAAGAAGAGAAGGGAGCCGACCCTCTCTAAGACCCAACAACTAACACTAAAGGAAGTAGCCAGGGCCATCCTGCAACAGGGGTCAAAATGAACGCTGGGTGCCCTATTGACATCCAGGCTAAGCCACAATTTAAATAAATCAATTCGAACACCATGCCCTGGACCTAGGTCTCCCCATGTTTGCCCGCTCTACACCCCCAACTTAAAGGCCCAGCTCCTCCACCCAAATGTTGAGCTCCATCTTCCCAAATGTTCTACAAATTGCCCTGCAGCAGCCTTTGACACATCCCGCTGAGTTAACTGCAGCCAGCTACAGAATTGCCTAGAACACGAATGTCTCAATCAAAAGAAGAAAGCACGGCAGCCAATTAGGCCCTGCATTATTTGACTAAGTGTGCCAGATTAATCACAATTATTAATTACAGGGTACAGAGGGCAGAAATGTAATAATAGACACCCTCTCTTTGTGGGAGCTGGCTGTGGGCAATGAAATCTGAGCACTGTATCCAAGATATAGGCGTTCACCTTTCAGTCCTGGGTTGGGTGAGGGGGCCATTCTTCTGAGAGGGGACGCACAGGGTCAGCAGCTTTTGAGGGGGATGGTTGAACCAACCCAGGGCTACCAGCTGGCCTGGTCCTGAGGTGGTTCTCATCCCAATGCGGGCTCTGTGTGGTGAAGGTGGTGGTGCCCAGGGTGGGGCGGGGGCTGTGTCCTAGCTCTGCCCTGATGCACCAGTTGCCTCTGGACCGGTCACCTCACCTGGAATTCAGTCCCTAATCTGTTAATAAGGGGTTGTCCTGGAATTAGTGTTTCTCAAAACAGGGGTGCCAAGCACTTGGGGTTGGTCAGTTCTTCCTATGTAGGACCATTCCACACATTGCCTAGGCGGCCCATTTATAGGAATCCCCCTACCCCTCCCCTAGCCAAGATGGCCCCAGCCACAGTGACAACTCAAAACCACATGTCCCTAACTCAGCATGTCCCCTTAAAGAAGGTAGTGCGCCCCCTGGCTGAAGACCGCTGTCTACAGCCTACCTGGAGAGCTGGGAGACCTCTCTGTTCCTCAGTATCCTCCTTTGATAATTGGGAGTTTTAATGTGCTTTTCTCATTGGGTCGTCAACGTTAAATGATAAAAAAAGTAAAAATAACACACGGCACCTGCCCCACAGTAAGCCAATAATTGTTACACATTATGATGCATGGAGCCTCCTCCCCAGTATTTATTATCTGTCAATCCTGCAAACTATATACTGTTATTGCCATTTTATAGATGGAGAAATTGAGGGAAGGAGAGATTAAATAACTTGTCATATTTCAACAACGTGTCACCGTGACAACGTGTCAACGTGTCACTGTCCCTTTGTGGGAGACGTACAAGACCATCTGTCCCAGCTTATTGTGCTGCAGGGGTAGGAAAAGGCAGGACAGTGGCTTGGGGCTTCTGGGGTTTCTGTCAGTTCTCAGAAACAGGCCCAAGGTGGGGGCCCTGTGGGTTTCTCAAACACCCTGTTTGTAAACCCCAATTTGGAGTCAGGGAGGTTTTCTCTGCACTGCCAGCTTGGCTAGGATGGTGCTAGGAACAGGAGCTGAATGAGAGGCTGAGCTCCAGGGACCAGGCCAGGCTGGCGACAGAGTTCAGAGTGTAATGTGTGGGTGCTGCTCCCAGGAGCCATGACAGCGGACAAGGCACCACAGGCCGCTTCCCTCATTACTACCTGTGGCCTCAGGGGATGATGAGAGGACAGAATCCTTGGTGCAGATGTTCAGAATCCTGGTTCACAGAGAAGTCGCAGAATGCTCAGGCAGACCCCATGGGAGGGGGTCAGCCCCTTCCCTGTGAGTTGCCTTCCTCAGGAGGGCAGGAGGCCCTGGTCAGGAGGCCCTGGTTATGCCACAGTACCCACCCCTACCTCTCCCACCTCATCCTTGTTCTACTGTGTCCAAACACACAGGCTTCTCTGGTCTCTCTCCCACCTCAGGACTTTGTACTTGCAGGGGGCTCTGGAACACTGGAATGTTCTTCTCCTGAACATCCTATAGTTGGCTCCCTCTTAGTATTTGGGTCTCACTAGAAGCCCCTGCACAGAGAGGCCTTCCTGAACCACGCTGGCCAAACACACCCTACCTACATCAAAACCCTGTTCCTATTGCTTCTCTGCTTCTCAGCAACTCTTATTGTTTAACTTTGCTTCTTGTTTATAAACATGATATTCTGAGTGTCCCCAAGAGTGCCTGGTACATAATAGGTGCTCAGTAAATGTCAAATTGAATGAATGAAGAATGGAGACTCAGTTTCTGATGATGGGAACCTCTACTGTAAGGAAAGAGATGCAGTCTTGCTTTTAGGGAACCCCAGTCTGAGGGGAGACACAGCCCTGTCCTCAGGGAGCCCCAGTCTGAGGAGAGACAACTTTTGTATTTTCTGGAGGCAGCACATGATCAGTAAATGCAAATGGAAAACATCAACCCTGAGGAAAGTGTGGCCTAAAACCCACAGGCTTACAGTGTTCAGTCATAGAAGACTTCCCATTGGAAGCTACTTTTGAAAACTAGTGCCCCCACTTCTCAGACCCATCAAAGGGGTCTCTTCTTATGAACTAATTCTGTTCCTTTAAAGTCAGAGTCAATCAAAGTGGTTATGAGCATTGTGGTTGCCGAGTATGATTAGCGACAAACCCCACAAATCTCCCTCTACAGGCCCAGACTCTACTCACCACTCCTTTGAGCTGTAAAAAGACTTATCTACCACTTGATGGGCAATCAGTTGGCCAATGACCATTTCTTCCCTCTGCGGGAATACCTCCCCTCTTTGGCACCTCCCTATGTCCTTTCTTCTATCCTTTCTATCTGTTACACCCACAGAATCCACCACCATTGCAGCTTGCAACTGTGTTGCCATTTGTGAGCAACACCTGGACTTGTGCAGTGTGCAACCTGCACAGCTGTATGTGAGAGCTCTGATAATCCTCCAGAGGAGGGTGGATGAAATGGACTTCAGAAAGCCTAGAGTGTAGTTGCTCAACTTCAACATGAACAAACTGAGGCTCCTGGGGGAGATGCGATTTTTCCAAAGTCATCACTTAATGAAATGACTAGACTGTGAACCCCCAGCTCCTGGCTCCCCCAGCAGCAACATGGTCTACATACTGTACCTTTCCCCCCTTCCTCGGAAGCCCTATCAAAGTGCCCCACTTCCCCTGTTTTGAGCATGGCCTGAGTGTCCTCCCTGTTTTTTTTCTCAAGTTCACAGGCAGTACACCCCATGCCATGCTTTGGGATCTCCCTAAGTAGGCCCAATACCAGCTGCACTGTCAGTCATTGGTGCACTCCAGAGAGAGGTCCCCCTGGAGTCAGAGGTCCTTGTCAGATAAGAGTTAGTAATGAGGTGAAGACAATGATGGGGAGGTGGGGAGGACCCCTTCCCACTTGCTGGCAGAGTAAAACCACAGATGTCACATACACGTGGACGGAGATGGCAGCTTGGCCCACACCATGGCATGACCTTGGCGCTTCACCCAGACTTTCTGGGCTGCAGATTTCTCAGTTATGGACAGGCGTAAAAATAACTCTCATCCTTTCTCCAGCCCTCATCCCAGTGTAGAGAGGATTACATAAGGTCGTTTATACAAAGGGTCGAGCTTGGCACAGACCACGGGCCCACAGCGTGGCTGTGCCATCCGCTCTGAAGCGCCCCTCCTCCCCAAAGCCTTTCAGCCTGTGCTCTGCCTGTGCCTATGACTCTTCCCGTGGAAGCCGTTTAAAGTCAGGAACTGCTACTGGGAAGAGATAAAATCCCTGGCACAGCTCAGCCATTACCAGGGATGTTTAGCCAGCCCGCGTTTGCAGGCAGGAGGACACGCATGAAGGCGTTTTATCTTCCTCCCACAAAGGGAGAGCGGCGCCCCGTGCCAAGCTGAGATGAAGGCTTGATTTTTTTTTAAGCAGACATTTAGAATTCTATTGATGCTTTGCTAACACCCAGTCAAATCACGACATCAAGGAAAGAAAACTCCATTTTCTGCTAAGATGTTGAAATGGCCCTTTCTAATTAGGCAGTGGGTTTGGGGAGGGGGGCCCAGGCAGGCAGCTGGGAGCTGTGTCTGCTTTTCTGTGTGATCTGGGGTCTGTGAGTCCTCCCTGCAGGTCCTGGGTGAGGAGTGAGCTTCCCAGTGACCTCCTGCCTAACCCACTGGGCTGGGTTCCCGGATGTCCCTGGGAGGGGTGTGAGACCCATTCACTACTAGTCAGTCACGTTTTGGATATATTGGCTGGACTGATGATCTACTTTGATTTAGCAAACAGTAGGACTCTTACAAAATGATCCCCCAAGATGTGGTATGAGCAAACACCACCACCGACCGGGAGCCCTCCACTCCCGCTCCCCGCAGGTCCTGTCCGCCAAGAGAGCACAGATTACCTTTAAGATTCAGCTCAAGGGTGATAATTAAGCAGTAACAATAAGCACTTGTCAGGCCGTGACTCCAGCATGCAGGACTCTGCTTTCCACCTATTAACTCATTTCACCTTCATGTAACTGGTGGCTTAAGGAATGACGGCAAATTCCTTCCACTCCTCCCATCGGAGAGTTGGGGTCTCAGTTCTCTCACCTTGAATGTGGGCAGGCTCTGGGTCTGCTCTGACCAGCAGGCGGTGATGGGAGTGGTGCTGTTGCCAATCTCTGGACCAGGCTTGCAGACCGAGGCAACTTCTGCTTCCATCTTTAGGCGTGCTCTCTTTGGGAGCCTTGGGCTGCCATGTAAGCAGTCCAAGGAGGCCCCAAGTGCCACGCTGGAGAAGCTGCACCCGGAGTGCTCTAGCTGATAGTGCCAGCTGGACCTAGCCATTTAGCCCTTGGCCTGATAGTTCAGACATGTGAGGAAAGCCTTCTGGGACCTGCAGGACAGCTCAATAACCATCAAGAGAATTCATTTGAGACCACATGGAACAAAAGCACCAAGTAGCCCAGCCCTGCCTGAGTAACTGGCCCATGCACTCAGGAGATATAATGAAATGACTAGAGTGTTTCACTATGTAGCAATCACTAGCCAGAACAGCAGCCTTTTGAGGTGGGTACTTGGGTTACCCTATGACAGGTGAGAAGACTGAAGCACAGCAAGGTAGGACCTTTGCTCAAAGCCATACAATTATTAAGTAGCCATCAGGAGTCAAAACCTCTACAGCCTGGCCCCAAGCACATGTTCTCTCCTTTTCTCTGAAACCTGCATTGATTGATCTTCAAGCTGGCCTAACACCTCTGAACTTTCTGACCATTGGCATATCTTCTCCCCTATCAGAAGGTGGCTGAAAGACAGGTACCAATTCCTGCTCGATGTTATAGTCCCATTCCTAGCACAGGGGGAGAGGACTCAATGTTTTTGTTTTTGTTTTTTTTAAAGATTTATTTATTTATGCATACAAGCTGGGGTACAGGCCAGAGGCGTGGGGCGGCGAGAGGGTTCACCAGAGAAAAGTGGGGAACAGAACAGGCAGATCAGAAATACACTGCTGACGGGAGCAGTGGGCGAGGCAGGAGAGGTCTGCCGCACCATGTGGGATTCTCCCCAGCAGGGCGTCGAACTCGCGTCGCCGCTGCTGACAGCTCCACAGCGTAGCGCTCAACCGCTGCGCCACCGGGGAGGCCCCAAGTCTCAGTATTTGCTGAGTGGAAGGGTGGGTGGATGGCTGGCTGGATGACAAGCAGATGGACAGATAAGTGGCCTTGGGTGGGATAGATCCTGAAAAATATGGAGAAGCTAGAACTGTTTGGGACACAGACTTCTTAGAGGCACCATGAGAGGATTAGCACGAAGGATGCAGAGTCCCAGTCTTACACACCGTAGAGAGGGGAGCCGGGGCCCCTTTACTAATCAGTGGTTCTCCCCAGTGTCTTTGCTTCTCCAGAGAGAGTCACTCCTTTGAAGGCTAGAATTGACTTTGAAAAACACTTCTATTTTGGTATATGTTGCCTCTAATCTCTGTTTTAGCACAATCTCAATAAGGGCCCAAAACAGAGTCATTAAGAAATAGATATGTCAAGAATCTGGAATATCTTGTCCCTCTATGAACACTAATTCTACCTCTGAATGCTCAGGTAAAAAGGAAAATGCATTGTAGTTCAGAATTCTATTTTGGAGGAGGTTGGTCGTCTCAGAACCAGTCACACTAATAATTGTATGTGTAAAATTTCCCTGTGACCTCCGACAGGCAGAGCCTGTATACTCTGTACTCAGCCTCGAGACCCAAGTACCCCTCTGTTTACCATGGGGCCACCCTGCATGGGCATATGCCTGTCACTTGCTCTGCTGTTCTCAAACTAGCACTGACTTGAATTCTTTCATCCCTCAAACATGAATCCTCATCTTGTCCAAGGGTATTTTTCCAGCAAGAATGGTCGCTTCTAACATCAATGGACACTTCCACTGGGGACTTCATGTTTTCTCTAACCCATCGCACAGAGCTGCATTAAACTTCTAAGAATGAAATCCCCTAGATGTTCATGACTGGGTTGTATAGTTCAAGGTAGCAGATAAAAATATCTGGAGAGATGAAACTTTTTGTAAAGAGGGTGGTCTCCTCACAGATTTCAGAAAGAACGATTTGTCTTTCCAAGTGGGATTTGTTGCGTAGTTGCTCTTACAAAGGGTGTTGGATAACATACCAGTATACCAGAGACCTTCATGGTCATAGTAACCCCATGAGGTGGGCAGGAAAGCAGGTCCCTAGCTGCTAGAGAGAGTGACAGGGACACCCATGCGCAGTCTTGCCCCACCCCAGCTCCCACCCGCTTCTACCACTGGACCTTGCTCAAGGCAGATCATTGAAACCACTTAACCCCAGGCCACATTCAGTCTTCCGAGTCTACACCCTGCTGCCACCTCTCACCATTCTCGCTTTCTTTCTCTCTCTTCCCCTCACCCCCAGTATCTGTGTTCAGGAAACTAATTTACTTTACTATCACCTGGAGTAAAATGTGAATCCCTGAGCAAAGAAACTATCAGACATAGACAAAACTGAATGCAAGTTATTTTTGGAAAGCTGTCATTCTGAAACACCCAAAAGCGAGCTTCTCCAGGGCTGGTGAAGATATGGAAGAAAGCAGCTAATTCTCAGAATATGCCCCTTTCTCTCCCCTTCTGGCCTTCTGAACTTCCTGTTGCCACCACCTGGACCACCCTCCTTTAACCTCAGTCTCTTCCTGGAAAAATGCCATCTATCCTTCAGGCCCACACATTCCTGATCCCCCAACACCAGCATAAATTCTCTGAGAGCAGGGCCCCCATCCCTCATCTCAGAGGGTCACTTTGTGGTTAACAATGCAGACTTGGGAACCGGGGGCCTGGCCTCACTCAAGACTGCTACTAATGAGCAGTGCAACTTCAGGAAAGTTACTAAATCTCTCTGTGCTTTAGATTCCCCTTTGACATCTACCTGACAGAGCTGCTGTGAGAATTTTTAAAAAAGATTTATTTATTTATGCACACAAGAGCTGGGGTGTAGGCCAGAAGTGGGGGTGGGGGTGGGTGGGTGAGAGAGTTCACCAGAGACAGTGGGGAGCAGAACAGGTAGATCGACAGAATTACATGGCTGAGGGGAGCAGCAGGTGAGGCAGGAGAGGTCTGTCGTGCCATGTGGGAAGCCCCATGGCTGGGAATTGAACTTGTGCTGCAGTGGCTGTGATAGCTTCATAGTGCTGAGACTTAACCCCTGGGCCACCAGAGAGGCCCTGCTGTGAGAATTTTAAAAGCAATGAATGCTCATTGTTGTCATATCATTCCTGGTCCTGCAAGCACAGGACTGAGCACAAAAAGACCCTTAGACTGGCTCCTGAACTCAGTGGTGAGATAAGGGATTGGCAGTAGTATGTGGGAAAGGAGAAACCCAGATTAACAATAATGCAGTAGGGGCAGCTCCAGGAGAAATATGGGGGCCCGGGAGGAGGTGGGGCTGTCCAGCATACCCTAACTGTCTCTACCAGGCTCTCAGATTTTTCTCAGCACCAGCCTCCCCCTCTTCCTCCTCCTTCCTCTTCCCCTCCTCCCCCTCCTTCTCCTCCCCTACCTCCTCTTGACTTAGAGACTGAGTCTTACTTCAAAGGGATCTCCTGTCTCAGATCCATTCTGCAGGTGGCTGCAGGCAGTGGTGGCCTGGAAAAAGTTAAGTCAGTTCTCAGGAGGAGACAAGAAACAATCAAGGAATAATATTGATTGCTAGTGTTTGTCAATTTCCATGGTATAATTATCCCCACTATGACTGATTTCAAGCTACCAACATGACTCATGAATGCAGAATCGAGAAGAGAAATACAGTAGCCCTTTATTGTATAATATTTGTACTATTTGTCTACAAAAATATAAATAACCTGAGGGTAAATTAGCTAAATAATTAGGAAGTGATGGGATTGGAATAGATATTACCTTTTATTTTTTTGATTATTTAATCATAATTTTATACAATACAATTTTAGCTAGTGACTATGTTTAATAAGTCACTGGCAAAATTGCTGATAATTTGATAACAGGGACTCCCCTCATTAGTAACCTTTTATTCTTTGCATCACACACCCACCTCAGGGCCTTTGCACTTGCTATTCGCTGTCTGGTATGCTCTTTCCTGGTGTAACCATGCAATTCCCTCCCCTCTTCATGATCTTGTTGTCTCTTTAAAACCATTTCTAGCCATTCTATATTAAATATCAACACTCCCTTCCCTCAGCTCTACCTAAGCCCCTAACTCTGCTTTACCTTTCCTCTAGAGCCCTTGATACCATGGGCACACTCTCACATCATATTTGTTTGTTCAGCTCATTGCCCATGGCTCCCCCAACCCCCCATGTTCCACAAGGGCAGGGATTTTTTTTTAAGATTTATTTATTTATGCATACATTCTGGGGTACAGGCCAGAGGCATGGGGCAGCGAGAGGTTTCACCAGAGACAGAGTGGGGAGCAGAACAGACAGATCGACGGGAAACACACTGGTGAAGGACCAGCGAGCAAGGCAGGAGAGGTCTGCCGCGCCATGTGGGAATCTCCCTGGCCTGGTGTCGAACTTGCGTTGCCGCTGCCGACAGCTCCACAGCGCAGCGCTTAACCGCTGCGCCACCAGGGAGGTCCAAGGGCGGGAATTTCTGTTGATTGTGTCCTAGTCCCTAGACAGTGTCTCAAATGCAATGGATGCTATGTATAGATTTGTAGAAGGACTAAGTCTGCATAATTGTGAGCTCATCTGCTTTTAGCAGTAGGACAGGTCTGACTCCCATTTCATAAAATCCCTTCCCCACCACAGGGTGGGTGCAGTGTGGAGGCGCCATGTGCTTGTCCTAGATCAGGCCTGCAGCCTGCCAGACTAACACTCAGGCCTCTGAGGTCCTAAACCAGGGTTCTTCCCCCCATGCTGTGATGCCTCTCAGAAAGCAGAGGATGAACTCCACTGGGGCATGCACCCGGGGCCCGGGAGTCCCAGGGACATGCATACCCTTTCCTGAGTCCTTATGATAGTCCAGGAATACATTGGCTGCTCAACAACCATGTTACTAAGTTGAATTGAAGTCAGACGCATTTTTATTTCCCCCAACACCAACTTTCACTCCCCCCTACAACCTCCCTCCCTGCCCCCCCTCCACTTTTCCTACCAGACCTCTTCAGCTGTTGGGAAGCTACTAGGAACAAACTTTGTCTGCCAAAGCAAGGCTGAAAACAGTTTTTCAGGTCATATGCAATTTCAAATATCCTCAACTCCTAGTACATTATCTGCTCGATAAAATGTTTGAATGAGCAGATGAATAAGCAAATAAGTGTGTGTGTGTGTCTGTGTGTAGGTGAAAAGGTAGAAGCAATGCTGCATAATGGTGGGGTCTCAGGCACCCTGTGAGAAAGGAGAGAGGGTCTTTTGGAGTCACAGTCCTGGGGGGCTCAGGAGTGAAAGCCAGGAACCCCTTGCCAGTCATGACCTTGAGAAAATGAGCCCCAGGATTTAGAAAGATGTTGAAAACTGAGCGGAGGAAGGGCTCATTTTTCAGAAGACTGGTTGGCCCAAGCCTCTGCTCTCAATTCCTTGTTATTCGTAAAGGCCAGCTTTTTCTTGCCTGGCAGGAGAGAAGGAAGGAGAAGGGGGAGCCGGTAGGGAGGGGGCGGGGAGCCAGGCTTCACGGGTCGCCTTCAAGAAAATGAGATGTCAGCTGGCGGGAATGAATTAATAAAAGGAAGTGGACCCTGCTGACCCAGCCTCATTCTTGGTAAATCTTGGGTTTGAGAAGTTTCTCCACAGCCTCTGCTTCTTCTCATGGGAGCCCCGGGAGGCCAAGAGTGGAGGAGTGGATGTGTGTGCACATCAGGAGGTGGGGGGTTTCATTATCTCGTCCCCATCTTCTGAGTATTACTTGCTTATGAAGGGTAAATACTGGCTACTTTCTGGACATCTTTTCCCAGAGAGCTCTAGAAGCAAATGAAGGGAAATTCAGGCCTTCTGGGGACCTTACCAACTTTAGGACCAGGAGCTGAGGGCCCTTGAGGGTAGCAAGTTTTCCAACCTTTTCCAAGGCTAAGATCACACACTATGACTATTAAGCAGTAAAAGCTCTAGGCCAGTGGTGTCTTATTTTGATGGGACCATCAGGCCCACCTGGAGAGCTGACGCTACCTGGCTGAGTCCTGCCCTGCAGCTCCTGGTTCTGAGGCTTGAGCATGAGGCCTGCAAGGTGCTTGTCTATCAGATCCCCAGATGTGCTGCAGCTGCTCCTGGACCACTTAGCATCACTGCTCTGGGCTGGCTCCCTGCACCAGAATCTCCAGGGGAGAAGCCTGGAAGCGCTCAGTCCTGGCAGGCCGCAGGCTCACTGTGATCTAGAAGCACGTGGTGCCCCCACGCTTCACCCACCCTGTGGTGGGGAAGGGGTTTTGTGAAATGGGAATCAGACCTGCCCTGCTGCTAAGAGCAGATGAGCTCACAATTTGTATCACACATCTACCTCAGGGCCTTTACACTTGCTGTCCTCTCTGCCTGGTATGCTCTTTCCCCATATAGACACGCAATTCCCTCACCTCTTCAGGACCAAGTGTCGTGCACCAGAATCTCCAGGGGAGGGGTCTGGAATCTGGGCTCACCCAATTAATTCTTAGCATCAGGACCATTTAGGAAGCTACTAAAAGGAGAGGCCCACCAGCAAGGGAAGCCCCTGCGACTCTGGCTAGAATGCAGACTTCAGGCCCTGACTCGTTTCTGAGGATTCAGTCTCAGGAGCTAGAGCTCAGGAGTCACCATTAAACCAGATCTCTGGGTTATTCTAAACTAAGTATAGTTTGAGGGACGTGGCTCTGGGTAGCCTCCTCTTACGGAGGAGGAAATGGAGGCCAAGAAAGGTGGACTGCTTGGGGTTTTTACTTTAGTTACTGCTACTTAATAAACCACCTTAAAGCTTAATGGCTTAAAACAATAAATAAATAGGCTCCATTATGCTTCTCTTATGGGTCAGAAGCTTGGGTGTGGCTTAACTGGGTGGTGCAGGCTTAGAGTTCCTCATGAGGCCGTCGTCAAGATGTCATCAGGACTGCAGGAAGCCAGGGGGACACAGCGGCCGCACACAGCTGCCCAGTCCATGGACCGTAACCATCTTAATGACCTTTAGTCACACTACATGGAACATGGATGCAAGTGTTTGGAAACTAGGAGATGCTTACCAATGTCTGCTCAACTGGACCAGTGGCCCACCTTTCCCTAATGCCTCTCTGAGAAGGGACAGGAGACAGCAGCCTCTGCCCTGAGGCAGCACGTTCTCGGGCATCTCGGGCTGCCCACTGCTGTTTCTGGGCAATGAGCTATCGCAGACCCACGGAGCAGCTTCCCTAGCTGGGGCCTCTGACCAAGAGTGTCCTTCCTGCCCTGGGCACGCCTCTGGCACCCAGTCTCCTCCTGTGTGTTTGCCTCCACTGTGTCTGGCTGTTGGTTCCTTGTCCCTCATCTGCTGCAAAAGGCCTGAATGGGCAGCTACTTCCACTTGGGTTTGCTTCCAGGTCTGGATGCATCTAGAGGGAGGCTATTTTATCCCACTATGACACAGTAGAGGCAGGTCAAGGGGATAGGAATAGCTTGGCCCCTACTCTACTGCAATGTAAATATTAATCAAACCTGCTCCTTTACACACCCATTTCTGCTTGCAGGACTTTGCTTACACTGTCCCAACGGATCCCCATAAGAACACCCTTCCTTCTCTCCACTCCACTAGATCCTCCACCCTGGGAGGCAGTGCAACAGAGCAGAGCAGAAAACCTTTGAATAAGATCTTTTGCCCCAGCATCTTATTTCAAGACTTAAAGGAGGAAGCAGACAGAGAGCACTTTTGGTGAAGGGTAAAACACCATGGGTGAGAAATTTCAACAACAAATACCAAGCCGCTCAATTAAAAAATGGGCGAAGATCTAAAGGGACATTTCTTGAAGAAAGATACACAAATAGTCACTAAGCAGAGGAAAATATGTTTAACAGCACTAGGCATTAAGGGATGGCAAATCAAACCCACATCACAACCATTAATAGATGGCTGTTGGCGCCTCCCCGGTGGCGCAGCGGTTGAGTGCTGCGCTGTGGAGCTGTCGGCAGCGGCGAAGCGAGTTCAACGCCCAGCCGGGGAGAGTCCCACATGGCGCGGCAGACCTCTCCTGCCTCGCCCGCTGCTCCCCTCAGCAGTGTACCTCTGATCTGCCTGTTCTGCTCCCCACGATGTCTCTGGTGAACCCTCTCGCCACCCCACGCCTCTGGCCTGTACCCCAGCTTGTATGTATAAATAAAATAAAATCTTAAAAAAAAATAGAAGGCTGTTATCAAAAAAGTGGGAAATAAAAAGTATTTTGGAGCATGTGGAGAGAATAGAACACTTGTGCATTGCTGGTCGAAAAGCAAATTGGTGTCTTGTGAAAACCAGCATGGCACTTCCTTAAAATCTTCAACTTTGGATCACCGTACAACTCAATAATTCTGCTTCATATAGAATTGAAAACAGGAACTCAAAAAGTTATTTGTGCATCTATGTTCATAGCAGCACTATTTGCAATTGTGCAATTGTCAAAGGGGGGATTCAACCCAAAATATACTGATGGATAACTGCATAAACAAAATGTGATATATATATGTGTGTGTGTGTGTGTGTGTGTGTGTGTGTGTGTGTGTGTGTGTGTGTGTGTGTATGTATATATACACACACTATATATATATATGTAATGGAATATTATGTATACTTTAAGAGGAGCAAGGGTCTGATACATGATTCAGCATGGATGAAACTTAAGGACATTATCTTTTTTTTAAGATTTATTTATTTATGCATACAAGAGCTGGGGTATAAGCTAGAGGTTGGTGGGGTTGAGAGGATTCACGTGAGACAGAGTGGGGAGCAGACAGGCAGATTGACTGAAATACACTGCTGAGGGGAGCAGCGGGTGAGGCAGGAGAGGTCTGCTGAGCCATGTGGGAAGCTCCCCAGCCAGGGATTGAACTCGTGCTGCAGTGCAGAGACTTGACCCCTTGCACCACCAGGGAGTTCCCCGAGAACATTATCTTAAGTGAAATACACCACTCACAAAAGAAAAAATAAAGAAATCATTGTTGTTCCTTCCATTCTTCTGAGTCAGGCTAAAATTCTAGTTCCCCTGGGACACGTCCTTCACATCTACGAACACTTTCAGCAATTGTGTCCAACTTTAAAGCCCCATATCAAGACTGGACACCCTCAAATGTTTTTTTCATTTATATCAGATTTATGTCAGACCAGTTTACGACACCGGAGTGTAAGTCCCCAGGATTCCCCTGAGCCTTTACAGTGCCGGGGTGGTGCTGGGTCCATCACATTCAAAGTCTCTAGAGTAACAGACCACACCCACGTGTGCAGCCCTCTGGGGGCCTGCAGTGGAGTCGCTTTGCATTTCTTTTTTTTTTTTAAGATTTATTTACTTATGCACATAAGCTGGGGTACAGACCAGAGGTGTGTGGGGTGAGAGGATTCACCAGAGACAGAGTGTGGAGCAGAACAGGCAGATCGACTGAAATACACTGCTGAGGGGAGCAGTGGGTGAGTCAAGAGAGTGTGCAGCGCCATGTGGGAAGCTCCCTGGCCAGGGATCAAACTCGTGCTGCAGTGGCTGTGGGTAGCTTCACAGTGCTGTGACTTAACCCTTTGTGCCACCAGGTAGGCCCCTTCCGTTTCTAGTCTGCTGTCTGTGATCCTGTTGAGCCCTCTTTAGTGAAGGCTGTACAGTTTCGTGGCCATGCCCCCATTTCTAACCTACTACTAATGGCTCGGGACTTATATTCTCATCAAAGGACTGCCTTTGGGAACTGCGGAGTCCACACTCGCGGTCAGCAGGCAAAGGGCCTGGGAATTCACACCCCCTGTGGCCCTCAGCTCTCCTTAGTCAATGACTGACCTGACCCAATAGCACAGGACTTTGAAGGCTTAGCTCCTGCACTTAGAGACCCTGAGAGATGAAAATTACACCCCACAGATCCCTAAAGGAGCAGGCTGAGACCAGAACAGTCCATAAAACTGCACCTTGTCTCACATTCCTTGTCCTGCATCCCTCACTCCAGTTTCCTAAATAAACCCTTTGCACATGAATCCCACTTCAGGTTTTGGGGAACCTGCCTAAGATATCCCCAGGCGGTTTCCATCAGGATAAGCAAAGAGGCATAGAAGTACCACATGGACTGAGGCTCTGCAGAGAGGAAAGGTAGCAAAGAAAACCATGTCTCTTCCTCTTTTGGCTGCTTCCTGCTCACCACCAACACCACTATTGGGGAGAAAAAAGTGATTAATTTTCAGTTTACCTTTTCTTTAACATAACAAACTTCCGCTTTTTGAGGCTTAATTGGAGCTATTCTTGGATGTGACAAAAAGTTAGTGGGAGATGAAAGGGGCATATCAAGAAAAAAAAATTCCAAGTGAATAATTTAGGATCACATCCATAATTAATGGCATTTGGCATGCTTCCCCTAGAAGCCTAATCATAGCGCGGAATGTGCTAATTAGAGCGGTTTGGTGCAAATCAGCCCGAGCAGGTGTGGAGAAGCCGCGTCTGTTCTTTTCAGCACCGGTGGCGGCTGCTGCACAGGGGCCTCAGGTTGGGTGGGGCTGGAATAAATGATGGAGCCCCACTTTGCAACACCTTCTGGTGTGAAATGGGGGAGATATGTTTGTGTGTGTTTGATGGTGATATACACAGGGTTGGAGCTGGGAGACACTTCAGGTGAGTTTTCCCCAGCTTGGGGGAAGAAGAAAGCATCAATCAGGGCCAGAGGGGGATGGAGCTAACTCCCACCCTGGTCCCCAAAACACAGAGGGATCTCCCCAACACACAGAGGGTTCTGCAAGATGATGTGTGGCTCAGTCAGGGGCACCTTGGAAACGTCCAGAAAGCATGTGGAAAAGGGGTGGCATCAGCATGTCTTTGGTCTACTCTCCCATGTCTGTTCTCCACCCAGACATCTGCTTCAGGAGACGCATACCTCGCATTCAACCTGTGAGCTCCACTGATATATCCGCCTTCGGGTTGGATTCATCACACAGGGAGCCCCTATAAGAGACTGGAGGGAGCAGGGGAGGGAAGCAAGAGCTCAGACTACTTACTTTCCCATTTCCCTCCCTCCTCCTTGCTGTGGCCTGCCTGGCTCTCAGAGCTAAGTATCCAGTTCTTGTCCTGGCAGCCCCCTGCTTAGAGCTTCTGTCTCAGGCGACCTGGGGGAGGCAGGCGGAGGGACACAATGTTCCCGTCCTGACAAGTCTGGGCCACAGCACTCCCCACGTGGTTTCACTGCCTTCTCACAGCCTTGTAAACAGTCCCTTTATTAAACTCGCCTTAAATCCTAATTTGATGGTGACATTACTCACACCTCCTTCAGGGTCCCGATGGAGACAGTTAAAAAAAAAACCAAACCAAAAACTGTTTCATAAGAATGGCAGTGTTTTTAAATGGAGCGCTCTTTCTTAAAAGTCAACAATTTGGAAAATATCCTTTTCCTTTTAATTCCTTGGGCCTCCCTGGTGTCACCGAAGTTAAAGTCTCACCGCTATGAAGCTATCCGCAGCCATTGCAGCATGAGTTCCATCCCCGGCCAGGGAACTGACCCACATGGAGCGGCAGACCTCTCCTCTCTCTTTCACTGCTCCCCTCAACAGTGTATTTCTTTCTTTCTTTCTTTTTTAGATTTATTTTATTGCTGCATATAAGAGCTGGGGTGCAGGCCAGAGGTGTGGGACAGTGAGAGGGTTCACCAGAGACAGAGTGGGGAGCAGAACAGGCAGATTGACCGAAACACACTGCTGAGGGGAGCAGCGGGCCAGACAGGAGAGGTCTGCCGCACCATGTGGGAATCTCCCTGGCCGGGCATCGAACTCGTGCCGCAGCCGCTGACAGCTCCACAGCGCTGCACTTAACCCGCTGTGCCACCAGGGAGGGCCCAGCAGTGTATTTCAGTAGATCAGCCTGTTCTGCTCCCCACTCTTTCTCACTTCCCACACCTCTGGCCTATACCCTAGCTCTTATAAGCATGAGTAAATAAAATAACTCTTTAAAAAAAGTGAATTCCTTATTTCTTTTCTGCCATCTTAAAGAGAAGGAACTAACCATGACTTTAGAGCTGTTTTTGATAACTCTTCATGAGCATCCATTAGTGTCTTGTGCTGGGCACTGCAGACTTTAGGGCTCATTCTGAACTGACTTGTAGATCTAACTCTCTAATGTAACTGTCTTTGAAGACAGGGCCTTTAAGAAGGTTAAGTGAGGCCTAATTCAGCAGGACTAGCCTCCTTATAAGAAAAGGAAACAACACCAGCACTTTCTCTCTCTCTACCCTCTGAACACACAGAAGAAAGGCCATGTGAGGACACATGAGTTGGCACCATCTGTATGCTGAGAGCTCTCTCCAGAAACCAACACCCCCCTCACTGGCCCCCTCATTATGGGCTTCTAGCTGCCAGAACTATGAGAAAATAAATGTTTGTTTGAGCCACCCAGGCTGTGATATTTTGTTCTGGCAGCCTAAGCACAGACCAACACAGAGACTCAAGAGTAAAGGAGTGTGTGCTCTTGTCCTGAATAATCGCAGATGTCAGTGTCCTCCCCACTCTGGTATTGTAACAGGGGCCCTGTAGAGTGAGCCATGGGCATGACTGGCTTTGCCCATGGCCCCAGCCCAATGCAAGTCACAGGGAAGAAGCTCACAGCTTGACTCAGGACAGGGTGGTCTTGTTAGGACCCCTCTCAGTCACTGGCGTTGTAGTGGGTTCCCAGCGTGTGCAGCCTGTGGGCCAGCACTGGGCTCCAACTGCGGCAGCAAGGCTTACCCTGGCCTGGTGTGAGCCATGAGAGGAAGGCCTTAATTTTGGACTACTGTGGACACTCTCTGTAGTGCGACAGCTAGCCACTTGTGTATTTCCGGGCCTGCCTGGCATAAGGGGTTAAGTCTCAGTACTATGAAGCTATCCGCGGCCATTGCAGCATGAGTTCCATCCCCAGACAGGGAGCTGAATCACAAGGCCAGCAGACCTCTCCTGTCTTGCCTGCTGCTCCCCTCAGCAGCGTATTTCAGTAGATCTGCCAGTTCTGCTCCCCACTCTGTCTCTGGTGAATCCTCTCACCCTCCACACCTCTGTCCTACACCCCAGTTCTTGTATGCATCAATAAATAAATCTTTAGAAGAAATTCTATTTCTATTTCCCAGTCTCCCCTTTGTTATTAAAGCTCATTGTTGTCAGATCCTGAGTCTGAGTGATGTCTTGCAATTGTGAGGGCACAAGTGAGAACCCACAGACAGTGACCTGGCCCCCTCCTTGGCCCTGTTTTAGTTTCACCATTTCTTTGGCTTAGCTTTTTCAGCCTCTAATAACCTCTAATAACTCTGCCAACAGAGTTACTACCTTTAGCAGACGAATCACTCACCTGCTTAAATCTTATTTGCTGTTTACTTGTACTAAAATGGCATGTACAACCCCCAAATATCAAGCAGATTAGAATTGTGCATAAAGTAAGAGTTAATAGGGGCTCCCCTGGTGGCGCAACGGCTAAGTGCTGGGCTGTGGAGCTGTTGGCAGCAGCGATGCGAGTTCAACGCCCGGCCGGGGTGATTCCCACATGGCGCTGCAGGCCTCTCCTGCCTCACCCGCTGCTCCCCTCAGCAGTGTATTTCCATCGATCTGCCTGTTCTGCTCCCCACTCTGTCTTTGGTGAACCCTCTCACTGCCCCATGCCTCTGGCCTGTACCTCAGCTTGTATGCATAAACAAATAAATCTTTAAAAAAAAGAGTAAGAGTTAATAGGTTCTGAATGAGGGTCTGAATTGCTCTTCCTTGAGCTGTGTGTGTGCTTCAATGCACAGATTTTATCATGCAGAATTTTTAAATTCCCAGAGACTTTCATGTCATACTCTCCAACCCTCGTTAGATTCTAATAGTACAGCTGAGTTTCGCAAATCAGTGGCAAAAGGAAAATGTTGTCTCATAATATCTTCTCTCTTTTCTTTGGTCAACGAGCTGGTTAGAACACAATGAAACTTCATGACTGTTAAGATCAGCTTTTACCCCACACTGGAGGAATTTCTGATTTGAAATTATAGAAACTTACCTTCTGGCCCTTGGTATGTGTCCCTGGCAAGAGACAATCCCCTGTGGAATCATTCATCCCAGCGTGTTCCCAGAGAGGTTGATTAGCTCTCAGGCCCTGTACGAGCCACCCTTTGTCCCAGACTGGACGGCTCTACAGTCAGTCAATAGGTGCCAATTTTATGAGGTGCCGCCCGCGTAACTGTGTGCACAACTCCCCTCCAGCCTCCTTGACTTGTAATGCTCATTGGCAGAGACAGCAAATCGATAGTTGCTCCTCACCAGCCCCATAGATATCGACTCCGGGCTCAGGAAGACTTTATAAGGAGTCATCGGGGGGATTCTTTCAGTTCAAATTGAATTGTGGGCCATTAAATCTCTTTAGTAAAAGACTGTGCCTCATATCATATTCCGATGCTCCTTCTGAAATTTTAACCAGCACCGGAGAATGACAGCCTTTGCTAGAGCCATCACAGCGGGTCTCAGGTTTATTTTCCTCCAGCAGATCTGGTTAATTGTTATGGATTTTCCAGCAGGTAAAAAAAGCATTTGGAGTTTGGAAAGAGCAGGCTTTGTTTTCTTTTCAAAAGAAAACCAATTCAGGTGGTTTTGCCTAGAGACTCAGGAAGGAGGGAAGACTGAAGGAGAAGGGGTAATAAGAGGAGAGCGTATGGGACAAGGGGTTTTTGTCATCCAGAGTTTCTCAGAGGATGTGGAGCAGACCCAGACGTGCACCCACACACCTCAACACGTGCAAGACTCACATGTGTGCACATGTGGATGTATACCAATAGGCACACACATGTACATGCACATGAACACACAGGTGTATACACCAACAAGCAGTGCACATTCGAACACAGCCATGTACACATGCCCATGTGCATATGTGCATGAACAAAAACATGCAGCCATGTACATGCACACATGTGTAAATGTATGCACACTCCCAGCTCCGTCACTGTTAACTGGTGAATTACGTAAATACTCCTAACCTTGATGTCCTCATCCATGAGCCAGGAGGTAATTCTTACATTCCAGGGTCTTTGTGCAGAATAAATGAGGCCATAGTGCAAAATCCTTGAGCACAAAATAAGTGTTAAGTGTCTGGGCTCTGCCTGCAATCCTTCGTGAGGTCCACCTTGGAATCAGAGATGGAAGGAGACTTTTAGCTTCATTTTATTAATGAGGACACTGAGGTTCCCCACAAAGATGTGTTTTGTCCACAGTAGTACGAGCTACTAACAAGTGGGATGACACTCTTGGTCCTGTTTTCTGTTGCACTGACTCCATCAAGGAGCAGAGAATTACCCTGCAGGCCACATGCCCTACCCCAACAAGATGAATTGTTTTTATTATAACTCACATTTATGTAACATTTTACTCTCTTCAAAGAACAGAGGCTAATTAGAAATTGCAGTCCTGAGAGGCTGTCTTTGGCTTTTTTCCAGCTCCCCCCACCCAGGATAAAGAGTGGGGAGTCAGAGAATAGTCTTCATTTAATATGAAGACTTCATCCCTAGATCTGAGCACCCCCACCCCTGGGACTCCAGGGTGGGTCACTTAGGAACTGCCACAGACTTCCCTGCCTAGCAATAGCCAATGGTTTCTGCTCAGGCAATGGGGCTCTGTTGGGGCTGCTACTAGGCTGGGAACCAGGGCCCAGACTCACAATAGAGCCAGAGTGCGCAGTGAGGGTGGAGAAGGAGGTGCCAAGGTCAGGAACACTGGGGGCACAATCAGGACAAGAACCCCATTCAATATATGGTTGACACTTGAACAACTTGGGGGTGAGGGGCAAGGACCCCTCGCAGTCAAAAGTCCTTGCATAACTTACTCAGCCCTCTGCATATGTGGGTTATGAATCTGAGAACTCAACCAACATGGGTGAGTCCATGAATGCAGAATCTGCATAGACAATTTGCATATAAGAGGACCCATGTACTTTAACCCCATGTTGTTCAAGGGTGGATCATACAGGGTCACACATGCTGCCCTGCCCAGGAATGATTCATAGCACACACATCACAGGGTATGTGAGGCTGGAATTGACCCTGACCTTGGGGGCTCATGATTCGATGACATTTGAACAATCACCACGTGCCAGGTACAGTGGCCAGACTTTCCATGGATTCGCTCGTGTAGTCTTCAGCACAACTCTCTGGGAGTTCAGGCTTGTCTTTATGCCTGTTTTACAAGTGAGGAAACTGAGGCAAAGAACACAAGTCACCGGGCCAAGACCCAAGCAGTAGAACTGGGTTTGGATGTGTATTCTCGATGTCACAGTCTGTTTGGGTTTCCCCGCCACAGTCCCGTGGAAGGATCTGAGTGCGAACTGCTTATCTGGAACAGCTCCCAGGGACCAGGCTGGGAGGAGGAGTGGGCAAGTGGGCCCAGATGGGGAGGGTCCATTGGAGGAGCAGATCACTACCTGGAGCTTACTCCTGCCCAGGAGCCTGTGCGGAAGGTGTGCCTCAGACTGATGTGCCCCAGGAGGTGAGGGAGCTGAGGTGCTTACACACCTGCTCCCATCAGTCATGGACTGAGGGGCTGCTCCTGAGGGGTTCCTTCTCCGGATTTGTCTACACTGACATGGCCAGGAGAGACGGCTCCTGAGGCCAAAAAAAGGCCTCAACCGAAAAATAAAAAGCAAGTACTGACATTTGGGAGCTGGATGGGGAGCGCCATAGAAGACAGGATGGGGAACCGATCTTTACAGAGGCTGTCCACCTTCTAGATGGCAGAAGAGGACCGGGATCCTCACCTCCAGGTCAGAGAGTTAGGCAGGTAGACCCAGAGGGTGAGCAGTGCAAGAGCTGTAATGCCTGCTCCCTTGGGTGTGCCCTTTGCCCTCTTGTCCCCAGCTCATTCCATGCAGGTCCCCAAGTCCTAACATAGATCACGCATTGCTGGACCTGAAGGTGGTCAATCTAAGTTTAAACATGAAACAGAGACCTCCCCTGACTTGGTGGCTTCGCCTGCCCCACCCCTGCCCCACCCTTGGTCTTGAGCCTCAGGATAGACACCTGTGAGTTGAGTCATGTTTGTGTTACTTCTGGCCCTCTGGGGAGCTAGGCAAGGAACCGGCAAGAGAAGGGACTGCTGTCCCCCTTTGGGTGAGTCCTGATGGCCTGGGGCAGAGGCAGCTGTCAGAGCAGAGAGCGGGGCGATGAATATGTACATTCTCGTTGGCTCGGAATGGGCGTCACTGAGCCATTCTGTTGGCGAAGTATTGGAAAATGCCAGTGGAATGTAGAGAAAAGTCAATAGACATATGTAAAAAGAAATCAGTATACTTAAAATGATTTGCCCCGAAGGCCTCAGGAAACTGTCGCCATCAAGGAAAGCGGTGACTTTGCGCAGCTGGGGAGGCTGTGGGCTTGGGCAGCCACGCCCTAGGGCGACCACACAGTCCCTCCTCATCTGCTCCGCAGAGATGTCAGGGGCCACCTGACATCTTGGGGGGAGGTGCTGTCTTGGGGGGAGGGCAGACAATGAACTAAAGTGTTCATAGTGCAGCCCTGCCCAGAGAAGGGTCAGCACTTTTTTGATCTGCCAGAACTTACTTTTATTTTTTCCAAGCACTTTGAGTAAGACAAAGATGCCAATACCTCATTGGACCAAAATATCTAGTCCCGAGGTTGGGACTAGAAAGACCTCCCAGAATTGCTGTAAATCACTAAAGCATCTAAAGCACAGCTCCGTGCTTGGTGCTGGGTGTGACCCCAACCATTTCTTATTTGAGTGGTATCCTGTCTCCCCGTCTAGAGTGTGAGCACCCTGAGAGCAGAGGGGAGCTCTCAGCAACGGGATTGGCAAATCCTGGGGGCTAGGTGAGCAGTGAGTGAGCAATGAGCAGATGAATGAAGGAGGGGGGAACTGGGGCCACTCCTGAGACATAGTTACTGCAAGTTTCATTATATAAGATATTAACCCCAGATCAGGTAAGACATCCGGGTTTGTTCCCTGTAACATCCATTGCAAGCACATTAATTCAAGTTTTCTATGATCATTAGCTTACTATCTGTCTCTTCTATTAGAATAAAAGCTCCATGAGGCTGGGGGCCTGTCTCCCTCAATTACTGTGTTTCCCCAAGGCTGAGCACTGTCACAAAGGTGATGCTTGCTGGTTGGTGGAGGGGGAAGGAAAAGAGCGAGGGGAGGCAGGAGAGCATGGAAAAGGGGGGAAGGATGGGGCAGAAGAGGGGAGGAATGAGAAGGGGAGGAAGCAAATGCATATAAAAAGTAAGACTGTACCTTAGAAAACTATAGATGCCAACTGTGGGTACCAGAGACTATGCTTCCCTGGGGATGAAAGGTGGGGCCCTGGCCTCGGCAGGCCTGGGTGGAGAAGATCTGCAGGGATGAGTCTGTGAGCAGGGCTGACTGGCTGCTGCCCTGGCCGCTGCTCTGAGAACTTCTCCCCTGCTCTGGCAAAAATCAGTCTCTTCCCCCTAATTTGGTGGGAATGGGAGACTGGAATAGGGGGAACTAAGCAACTGTAAAGGGGATCCCCACCACCCAGCTCCCTGGGAGCCTATGTCACCTTTGCACACCCCCGGCTGTGTTTGGAACAGCACAGAATGTCCCTGTCTGTCTCTTGGTAAAAATCAGTGGTTTCCACCTTGTAATTAGGATTACTCTGCTGGCAGCTCGATGCTCCTCTTAATCACCAGAGGGTAAGCTCGCAGTTAGCAGTTAGCATAATGCAACACGCGTCCTCATACACACAGGCAGGGAAGGAGGGTGGGGAGAAAGAAGGGTGGCCAGGGATTGAGGTTGGGGCCTGAAGACTGGAAGACAGGCTGTCTGCCAGGAAGAGAACAGCCATCTTCTGGAGCAGAAAGATGGGAACACTACCGGGGTTGTGAGGGGAACAAGACAGCTGCTGAGCTGGAGGAAGGAGTAGGGAAACCCCCAATGACTGTCCTCAGGAGCCCCAGTCTGAGGGGAGACACAGCCCTGCCTTAGGGAGCCCCAGTCTGAGGGGGAAGACACAGCCCTGCCTCAGGGAGCCCCAGTCTGAGGGGAGACACAGCCCTGCCCTCAGGGAGCCCCAGTCTGAGGGGAGACACAGCCCTGCCTTAGGGAGCCCCAGTCTGAGGGGGAAGACACAGCCCTGCCTCAGGGAGCCCCAGTCTGAGGGGAGACACGGCCCTGCCCCCAACTCTCTCTCTGATAGGGGAGATCTAGTTTTTGCTCTCAACAAGTTCTCAGTCTGTTATAGGAAATGGACCCATGGACCTCAGGGCACCCCTTGCCTAAAGGCAGGAGGCAGGGACGTCATCTCCACTTAGCTCCTCCACATACCAAGTGCTGGATGTGCCCACCTGCTCCTGTTACCCTGTGTGCAAGCAGGCCTCACCTACAGGGAGTAGGGAACCCCCAGTGACTGTCCTCAGGGAGCCCCAGTCTGAGGGGAGACACAGCTCTGTCTCCTCCTCCTGGGTGAGGGTCATCCCCTGCGGGGGTGCCACACAGGGCTTCTGTAAGTCTGACAACCACAAAACTATGAGCAAGGAGATGGGGGCATGGAGAGGCAACGCCCAGGATTCACTGCTGAAAAGTGGCAGAGCCTGGATATAAATGTGGGTTTTCTGAACACAGATCAAGTTTTCTTGGGCAGTTTCTGGTCATCAGGGGAAGCAGGATAGAGAGCAAGGTCTCCCTGCTCTCCTGTATCTTAACCAAGCTGCTCTGAGAACAGCCTTAGACAAGAACAGGCCTGAGGACAGTTTCCTTGGGAAGTGGTTCCTGTGGGCAGGAGGGAGGGAGAAAGGGAAATGGAAGCAGAAGGAGGAAAGTCAACCCAAGGTGGCCTTATCTGATTGGCTGCCCCTGAGGGCAACTGTTGCTTGACCCCACTGGAAGTCTCAGGACCTTTAGAGAATGTGTTTGTCCGGGGAGATGAAGGCGAAAAATGACTAGTCCATCGCTGATGCTTGCTCTTGGCCAAGGTTGTTTTTTTTTTTTTTAAGATTTATTTATTTATGCATAGAAGTGTAGGCCAGAGGTTGTGGGGGGTGGTGAGAGGATTCACCAAAGACAGAGTAGGGAGTCAGGACAGGCAGATTGACTGAGATACACTGCTGAGGGGAGCAACGGGCGAGGCAGGAGAGGTCTGCTGCTCCATGTGGGAAGCTCCCTGGCTGGGGATCGAACTCATGCTACAGTGGCTGCCTATAGCTTGATAGTGCTTACACTTAAACTCCTGTGCCATGAGGGAGGCCTGGATCCCTAATTTTTTTTTTTTTTTGGTGGACATATGGATGCCTAGAATAAAACCTGTGCTTCCATTCTATCTTGAAAGTGACTAAATTCAGCTGAAGCAGTGTCCTTAAAAGACACTTTAAGGAAGTGTCCTTAAAGAGAGGCATTCCTCAAATTGCTAAACATGGAGCTCCCATACGACCCAGCAATACCACTTTTGGGAATTTACCCAAAGGACAAAAAAACACTAATCA
>PVIJ01000015.1:480669-568109 GCA_004024925.1 Scalopus aquaticus
GCACTGTTCACAATAGCAAAGGTATGGAAGCAACCCAGATGTCCAAAAATAGATGATTGGATCCAGAAGATGTGGTACATATACACAATGGAGTACTATTCAGCATGGAAAGAAGATAAACACATGCAATTTGCCGCAACATGGATGGAATTAGAGGGAATCATACTCAGTGAAATAAGCCAGAAAGAAAGAGAAAAATGTCGAATGGTTTCACTTATAACAGGACTATAGGGAGGCCGGGAGGGAGAGAGACACCCAGCGGTGGGGGAGGGGGGAGGGGAGGATAAGGGCACAAAATGGAAGAGAGGAGAATACAGGGGACCATGGAGATGGATCACGGGTGAATTGGTGGTGGGCTGCCCAAGGGGAATACAAAATGTAAAAGACATAAATAACAATAAAAAAAAAACTGCAAAAAAAAAAAAAGAGAGGCATGGCTTTCTCTATTTCATTTCCTCTACTTTGCTGACTGGAATGTAGATGAGATGGCTGGAGCTCTAGCAATCATATTGTATGAGTGGGTGCTATGTGCTCAGGAGAGTGAAGGATCTTAAGTGAGTATACAGCTGCCATGCCAGCCCTGGACAGTCTACTTCTGTAATTGATTAATGTGAACCAGAAATAAACTTCATTTCTGCCTGATCCCTGGAGACTTCTGGTTCCATCTTGAGAAGGCATAATGGAATCATTAACTGGAGGCTCGAGGTCCAAACAACCAGCTTGGGTCACATTCTGCATTGTTTAGTTCTACTCCAGAGACCCAGAGTAGGGAAGATGGGAGGAGAGAGGCAGAAACCATGATCATAATTGGGGAGCCCTTCAGAGTTACACACCCAACAAACAGTAACTTACTGCAACTGGCTGAGGGAAAATTATCCAGATTATCTCATGGCTTTTGAACCTGCCATGCTCTCTCTTGCCTCCTGACTTTTACAAACACACATCCCTCAGGCAGGCATTCTTTTCCCTCTTCCTAGTCACCCCCATTTTGCTTGCTAAGATTGATTTTCTAGATTTCAACAAAGACACTACTCCCTGGAATCATTCTTGAATCTTAACCCCTTGGTGAATGATCCTGGATCCAGGTTTGCCCCATCTAGAAGCTCTTTCCATGGTGGATTTCGAGTTATGTGAGGTCAGGGACCATGTTCCCTCTACCTATTGTAAAATCTGGCCTAGGTGGACATTCAAGGGAGGCTTGTTGAATTACCTCTGAGCAGCACATAGGAGCAGAGATGGGGGACCCAGGTGGCTTTCAAAGGACCAGAGAACTCAGTGCTGGCCATGGATTCCAGTCCCATGTTTCCAGTTTGTCCCCAGCCCTTCAGCTGTCTTCTGCCCTCCCTCCCAATACCCCAGCTCCCTCAGCAGGGCCCTGGCAGCAGGACTGAGGGTTTTCTGCTCTCACTGACCTGTCACCAAAGCCACTGCAGCTAATTAGCACCTAGCTTCGTGCTTGACCCCTGCCCATGGCTGGCACACACCACTCCCCCTCATTCTCATTTAATGGGCCCAGTGTCCTCCTGGCAACCTCCATCCTCTCTCCCGTCACATGATTTAGCTTTGAGCCTAAAGGTTCTTTTTCTTTCTTCTTTTTTTTTTCCCATTTCTTTCTTTCTGGTCTGCTTCACTTTGTAATTAACACTTTCTCTGGCTGTTCTCGTCCCTCCTGTACCAGCTGTATGTGTGATGTGGGACTGAGTCCATGATAGACTGGCTGAGGGAGGGCATTGTAGGCTCTGCCCCGAGGGAACATTCGGCTGGGCTGACACACTGACACGGAGGGGCAAAGACAGGGCACAGAGATGCATGGAGGGAGGGAGGGACCCCCAGAGATCATGCGGTTCCATGTCTACCCAATGTGCAGAGGGGAAGACTGAGGCCCAGTGAGGGAGAGCAGGGTGTCCAAGATCACCCAGCAAGGTCTAAAATGTCTTAGCATGGGTCCCCACCCCCACCTCAAAGCAATGCCTGAAACAGGGCTTTGGATATGAGTAGTGTGTTTGGGGAAGCAACAGGATTATGGGTTAGGAAGAATAAGATAAGAAGAAAGCAAATCAGGCAAGGGTGGGCCTCACCAGCTGCGTACTTCCATCCTACACACTAAGGACCCTCTGAGTGCTTACAAGTGTCTGCTCAGTGGGGTGGAGTGAGAGGCACTATTCTCCCTTTAGTCCCTGGTTGCCATTGGGCAATGGCTGCCTTGTGCCATGGGGGTGACACGCTGACACTTTGAGGGTGGGACAGGGTCCTGTAGGCAGACACCGTTGAGGCAGAGCAGCTCAGTGAAGTACTGGCAGACGACACCATGCATTGTGATGAGGTTCAGATTAGGCTGACCCAAAATATGCCACTTTGGTATCTTGACTTCTGAAATAAGTGACTTGAGAAACAGGTGGTGCAAGAAGGGCATTATGACTCTCCTTTGTGTCCTTGAGAGCAGCAAATAAATCTTCCATATGAAAGGTACCAGGGCGAGAAAAAGAGCCGGATCACCAGAGGGAAGGAATCTGGAATGGGGAAGGCTAGATAAACAAACTTTGTTGTTTCTTCACAGTCCAGACCCTTTGTCTTGTCTCTTCTTCTTTGTCTAAAATTAAAAGCTTCCTGCTTTGGTTACTTCTTTGGTCTCATTTTTTGAGGGCCCCCTATATGTTTGAAATTAAATTTGTTTTTCTCCTGTTAATTGGTCCTTTATTTTAGGGATAGGAGTCTCAGCCAAGAAGGGTAGAGGGAGAATTATTTACCTCCCCTATGGTAGCCAATTTCCACAGCAATGGCTGTGATGAAAAGTGGGGCTAGGAGACTGAGTGGCTGGGTGCACGAGGGTTCTATACATGACTGAGTCTCCAAAAGGCAACAAAACAACGTGAACTGTAAGAGTAGGAATATGGTTGGCAGCAGTGATGAGAAAACCCAACTTCCATGTCTGAAAGAGAAAAAAGTTGATTTTTCTCTACAATAAGAAATCCAGAGGTTGGTAGGTGACTACTGGTGTATGTTCAAGGATATCAACACCAAAGTTTGGGATGTTCTTAGTCTTGCCCTCATGAGCGCAGAGTGGCTGCTGCAGTTCCAGCCATCATATTTGCATTTCCAGCAGTAAGAAGGTGGGCACACGGTGGAGGGGAGAAGGGTAGCATCTTTATTGGGTCAGCAAAAGTTGTCCCAGGGAACACTCATGCACATTTCTACTGCAACTCATTGACTAGAAAGGTTGTCACTTAGTACCGTTGCCAGGAAGATGCAAAGGAGGTTGGAACACAGGCTGAGGCAGCCAGTCAGTGCTGTCTGCCACATAGGCGTACCCTACTTTCTTTTTCTCTGTGAAACTTTAGCCCCATCACGCGTCTCCTTTGCAGTTCCTGACTCAGGGCTGGCCCTGAGAGGCTCTGGTCTTTGGCAGCAGTTAGGGTGAGTGTCAGACTTTTTCATTTAGACCAGACAGATGAAGAGGGATGGAAAAGCACCAGGAGCTGATCCATTTTTATCTCTGCTTTGAAAGAAGCAGCCGCTGGGTACAGGTGAAAAGAACATCATCTGATTTCATCAATAACTGAGCACTGAGCATAATGAGGAGAAGGATGTATTTTGAGGTATTTGCTCTCCTCTCTGGCCAGTGTGATTTCACCCAGTGACAAGCCAGAGAAGGGTGATGATATGAGAGACAGTATCCAGTGCCCCCAGGACTATCTCTGTGTCTGCTAGAGACTTGGGCATGCTGGACAGCCTTGGGACCCTGATGCAGCCACCATCCATCCTGGGGCTTTGGTTAAATTCAAAGTCCTGAGCAGTTATTCAGCCCTCTCTGAAATGCAGGTCGGGGATATCAGACCCTCTCGGGTGAGCGGGGGCACTCACCTCCCAGACTCTCTGGACAGCTCAGGGGACTCTCAGGGCCATGGTCTTAGTGTGGCCTTCTCCCAAATCTACAGTGAAACCAGGATTTAAGTGAAAATAAGGAAATTGGGGGCCTCCCCGGTGGTGGCGCTGTGGTTAGGTGCTGCGCTGTGGAGCTGTCGGCAGCAGCAAAGAGAGTTAAATACCCGGCTGGGGAGATTCCCACATGGCACAGCAGACCTCTCCTGTCTAGCCCGCTGCTCCCCTCAGCAGTGTGTTTCCATTCATCTGCCTGTTCTGCTCCCCAATTTGTCTCTGGTGAACCCTCTCGCCGCCCCATGCCTCTGGTCTGTACCCCAGCTTGTATGCATAAATAATCTTTAAAAAAAATAAGGGAATTGGGCAACAAAAAGAGGAAGAAAGCCCAGGGCCTGTGGTAACTTCTCAGACTCCTCTTTGGGCAACTGAGGCGAACCCTGCAGGAGATCTTTGGAGACCATGTGGAAAATGTCTCAGATTTACCCCCTGAGGAGAAGGGAGCTGGGGTCTGTATCCATCACCTCCCCTTCGTTACTGGGGAGGGCTGCTCCCACGACCTGTTAATTCTCTGGCATTGTGCCACATGAGCAAGCAGAACCAGCTGCCAGAGAAAGTCCTGAAACGAGGAAAATAAGGTGTTGCTAGTTGAGAGTTAATCTGGGCATGTCTAAAATGGTCAAGGCATGTGGGTGGAGCAACAAAGGTGGCTATGACAGGCAAGTGAGGTGTCCAGCTGGAGGGGTTGGAAGGGATCAGCTCTTGGCATTCTGTGTAGACTGTAGAACACTCACTCTTTGCAGGTTGTTGGCAACCTGGGCCTCACCCACTCAGTGTCCATCACACCTCTAGTCACCACAGCTCAAAGCACCCCAACATTTCCAAATACTTTCTCTCTATCCAGTTAAGAACCATTAATCTAGTACAACCCCTGAATTTTCCAAAGAAAGGCAAGTGACTCATGCAACAACACACAAGGTAGTTTGGAGAGATCATACCAGGCCTGCAACACAGGTGTCCTGAGTCCCATACCTGCTTGTTCCAAAATAGATCTAGAGGGTTCAGTACTCACTCGTTCCCACACTAATCAGAAATGATGGACATGTTCTCCCTTGCTTGAGGTCAGTGTGCCTTCTCCAGCACCTAATCTGGCTGGCTCCTGCTGGGGCCCAGGCCTCTCCTGGGATTCTGGCCCCATCGGAGAAGGCGATGATGCCCTGTGCTGATGGCTCTTTGTTAGGGGCAGGGATGGCAGCTGCAAGATGGTCTGGCTTGGGCTCTCTGAATGGGAACCTAAGTCACTTCTCCAATGCCCTTTCCTGCAGCCAACAAGGGTCCTGCAGCTGCAGGGATGGGGACGAGGCCCTTGAGCACAGAACATCATCCCCCAGGGATGCTCCCTGGCAGCCCTCACGTTATTGCTGCCACCACACCACCCATCTGCTGCCTGCCTGTGGTAGCCAGGCCCCCGGCTACTCTCCACCCTCCAGAACCAGCTCCTCTGTGATTGGCAACCCTGCTCCGGCCTGGCATGGACTCCTGGCACCAGCCTTGGAAATGATGAAGCATCCCCGGCTGTGGTGCCAAGGGGTCTGGATACCTGACCCGCCTCCAGCCAGCATCCGCCCATCTGGCTCCCTCTGTGCTCTGCTAAGGGACGGCACCAGATGGCGAATTACAGGGGCTGATTTACAGCGACAGCTAAAGGCCCTGGACAAGGCATGGATGCCAGGGGCACTGTCTGCGAGAGGGGTCTGCAGTGCCAGGGCACAGTAGGGCAGGGGGACGTGAGAGGGACAGATGACATGTCCCACAGAGAGAAAGCAGAACAGAGAGCATGGGGTCAAGGCCAGAGCATGGGGAATGGTAGAACAGAGGCTGGGAGAAGAGAGGAGGACACAAGCCGAGCACCAGGGAGTGCTCCCTGTGGGAGGCTCGTGTCTCCTCGTGGGACAAGTGAAAATAAGGGAATTGGGAGCCTCCCCGGTGGTGGCGCTGTGGTTAGGTGCTGCGCTGTGGAGCTGTCAGAAGCAGCAAAGAGAGTACGATACCCGGCTGGGGAGATTCCCACATGGCGCAGCAGACCTCTCCTGTCTCGCCCGCTGCTCCCCTCAGCAGTGTGTTTCCATTCATCTGCTTCATTTCACTTTCTCCTTTGCCTAGAGTGGCAATGTCCTATAGGGTAGCCTGAGGTGGTATTTAAATTAAAATAGAAATGTATAATTAACTATAACTAAAAATTCATCTCCTTAGTCACACTAGCACATTTCAAACACTCAATAGTCATATGTGAGCGGTGGCTAATACATTGGAGAGTGCAGATACAGAAGATGTCCATCTTCCTAGAAAGTTCTATTGGATAGGCTGGCAGAGGGAAGCAGATATTAATTAACAAAAGCTGATAATTTTATGTTGCTGATCTCTCTCTCTCTCTCTCTCATCTATCTGTATCAGATAATATTCTAAGATTTCTATCTATTTTAATTCATTTATATTAGCCCTTGAGGCTGCTTTTTCTATCAGAGGTCAGCAGAGATCCTCTGTTAAAAGCCAGACAATAAATATTCTAGGCTTTACTATTTCAACTTTGTGGGTCATTTCGCCTGTTATAGCTGCTCCCCTCTGACATGGTAGTATAGAAGCAGCTGTAGGCGATATGTAAATGAACGGGAATGGCTATCTTCCAATAAAGTTAATTTATAGACACTGAAAATGTAGATTTCATGTAATTTTCACAGGTCACAAAATATTCTTTTGATTTTTTTAAAGTCATTTAAAAATGTAGGGGCCTCCCTGGTGGCGCAACGGGTTAAACGCGGTGCTGTGGAGCTGTCGGCAGGTGCAGTGAGAGTTTGATGCCTGGCGGGCAAGATTCCCACATGGTGCGGTAGACCTCTCCTGCCTCACCCACTGCTACCCTCAGCAATGTATTTCCATCGATTTGCCTGTTCTGCTCCCCACTCTGTCTCTGGTGAACCCTCTCACCGCTCCACACCTCTGGCCTACACCCCAGCATGTATGCATAAAAATAAATAAATCTTTAAAAAAATGCAAAGTCATTCTTAAAGTGTGGGTCTATCAAAAACAGGTCGTGGGGTGGCTCACAGGCCTGATGTATAGCATTCCCATTTCACAGATGTGGGAACAGGCACAGAGACCTCATGCAGATCATCTGAGATCACACAGCTAGACGTGGCAGAGTTGAGCTTTGCACCCAGGTAGGTAGTCAGGCTTCAGCAAGAGGCTCTGAGCCCCCGGACACATCATGAGCCATGTCATTTCAGGCAGTGATAACTGCTCTGCAGAAACCATGATAGTGAGATGTAGTGACTGGGGGTGGGAGGGAGGGGCACAGGGGGAGCAAGGGGTAGGGCGAGAGTCATCTGATGAACAAGGAAGACTTGGAGATGCCTTTTGACCTGGGACAGGAGTGACAAGAAGTATCCAGCCATGGGGTAAGCCAGGAGAAGAACATGCAGGCACAGAGGGGACAGCAAACCTGGGGCCCTGTCGTGGGGCCATGGGCCCCTGTGGCTGGAGAGCAGGGTAAGGTGGACACAAGCTTGGCAGTGAGATCATGACCTGTGATAAGGAGTGTGCACTACTTTAGGTACCACAGGCAGTCCTTGTGGCGTTTTAGCAGATGAATAAATATGATTCATGTCTAGAACCCCAAATCACCTGATGTGCCTAACAGCAAAGACAGAAAGGAGGGAGGAGGTTACTGCAATCACTCATGCAAGCAGTGACAATGACCTGGAGCGAGGGGGACTGTGGAGATGTAGGTACGAGGATGCAGACCAGCAAAGGAACTCGGGAGGGGGGCAGGGGTCCCAGGAGGAGAGGAATGATCAGAGAGGAGAAGAAGAAAGCTGGGAAGCACCCCAAACTGAGCCTGAGCTGCAGGGAAGTCACACAGCAGCCAGGCTCTGCCTGCACCCTCTGAGGAGGAGACAGCGGCACAGTCGTGAGCTTGGCTGCTCTCAGCAGAGGGCTGACACGCGGTGAGAGAGACTGAAAGTGGGCAGGTTGGGTTCGTGCACGTGTTCGGGGAGGGGGCCAGGAGGAAGGACAGCTAAACAACAAGGATGGAGGAGACATGCGTGTCCTCAGGGAGCCAGCTCCCCGAGCTGCCACATTCTGCATCCACAGCAGGCTTCCCGCACAGGCTTGTGTATCCTGTCCCATCGTGGTACCTACAGCCCTTGAGATGGCAGTCAAGATATTCCAAAGGAGGGTATAGCCATAGGCTGCGAGGATGGGGGGCGCACCAGTGCCCCAGTGCTCTGAGTGCAGGACAGGACTGGCTGGTTTGGCTCAGCAGGGGACAGAGGGTAGAGGGGTGGTCACCCAGAAATCGCAGAGGCTTCTGCAGGGAGCAGGAGAGACTCTGTCTTCCCTTGCCGTCTACAAAAAAATCATCAGGAGAGGCAAGCAGCAATGTCAAGGTGATTACTCCAGAGAAGGTCCACAAACAGCCGTGCCAGTCAGCTGCAACCAGCCACACACATGGAGCGAGATTGCAGGGAGGTGTTCACCGCAGGGCCCAAGCCAGGAAGGAGCTTCTGCAGAAACCAAAGATTTCCTAAAGATGTGATGACAGTTCACAGGGCTCACAGGAGGTTCCCAGTCTGCCACATGCAGTACATTAAAGACAACTAAGATGAGCCATATTATGATGAAATATTTATACTTATCTAGCAAAATAATAATTCATGTATAAACAGCTTTATCAGAAAGGCAACCATACAGAAAATGGGCAGAGAATAGAAACAGGCAATTTATAGGGGAAAAGGGCAAAATATGCCAGGACCCAAAGCAGAACAGAGTTCACCACCAGATGGTTCAAATGGTGGCAATTTCATAAAGGATCAGCGTATAGGGGTGAGCAGGGTTCAGGGAATAAGCAAAAAATGGTGGCGCCCCCAGAGGCGCCATGAAGCTGTCACCACTCGGGGGCTAATGGGGCCAGGGAGGAAAGTGTTCTGGAGTAGAACAGGGTCAGCATTCGGACAGGGGCTGAACAGGGAAGACACGCCCCGATCTTTCTCTCCTCCTGCCCTTCAACCTCCAGACCCAGCATCCCAGGGATCTATTCCACAGACAAACATGTGACAACACACAAAACAGGAGTAGAACATCTGTAGAATTCTTCCTCACGGAAAACACTGGAAATGATATTAACAACCATCAATAATAATGATGATGATGATGGTAAGGTCACGACAATCACGTGAACTGAATATGCACCGGGACTGGTTCCAAGCAACTGCCAGGTATTGGCTCATCCAATGTCTCAAGGACCTACTAGTACGTGATTTTGTTATCTCCACTTTACAGCTAAGAGTAGTAGACGCAGCGCAGTGAAGTGACGACATAGTCAACCATGGAACAGGTGGTCATTCAAAAAAGGAAAACGGCCCAAAGAGATGAATCCGAAAACACACACACGCACATGCACATGCACACGCACGCGCGTGCACACACACACACACACACACACACTGGTAGGGAAGTAAAAGGTCATAGAAATATTTGTGTAGCATGATGACTTTTATATTTTTAAAATAGCAGCTTGGTGTGTGTGAAAGACCTGGAAGGGCACAACTCATACATACAGGGAGGGAGAGAAACCATTGGGGAAGGGATAAAAAAGTCATTTTTATTTTACATAGAACCAGGATGTGCTCACCTATTGTGCACAAACAAATAACTGAAAGCATGAGCAAGTGACAGGGAATAGAAATCAAGAATGAAAATCTCAGCCAGGCAGTCTACGGGCCCACGCCGGTACCTCCTAGTTGTGTATCTGGGTGTGTTCTTCTCCATGCCCAATGACTTCATCTACAAGAGGTTGTACCACACTCGAAGCCACATGGAGAGTGGGTGGAAGGACGCACAAGGCGGGAGCCAGGGAACACCATCACACTCCCCAGAGCCGGCTCAGGAAGCTCTGAGCTCCCAGCCTGCACCACGGCTGGCTGGGCTGTGGGAGGGAGGGTGGTGAGGGAGCTGTGTAGGGGCAGAAGACTCAGGGAGCAGGTCGCTATGCAGCTGCACAGACGGGTCTAAAGGAAAGGAGTCTTGGAGCCCTCAGTGGCTTTTTATTTTTTATTTTTTTTTAATTTTTTTAAGATTTATTTTTTATTTATACATACAAGCTGGGGTACAGGCCAGAGGCGTGGGGCAGCGAGAGGGTTCACCAGAGACAGAGCGGGGAGCACAACAGGCAGATCAGAAATACACTGCTGAGGGGAGCAGCGGGCGAGGCAGGAGAGGTCTGCTGTGCCATGTGGGAGTCTCCCTGGCTGGGTTTTGAACTCGCGTCGCCGCTGCCGACAGCTCCACAGCGCAGCACTTAACCGCTGCGCCACCGGGGAGGCCCCTCAGTGGCTTTTTAGGCTTTTAATGGTCTCTTGTAGTGCGGCAGCCAGGTACAGGGCAGGCAATGGGGCAGGGGGGGTCAGGAGCCTGGCAGGCCTCCCAGCCCCCAGAAAATCTTCACTCTCTTGGGCTCTCAGGTGTTCTCTCGTGGTCTCTGTTGCACCCCAACGGTCCTCTGCTCCATGCTCTGTTCTCTCCTGCTTCTGCCACTTCTGTTTCTCCTGCTTCCACTTTTCCTTTTGCTGCTTCTTATAAGCCCAGTCTCTGGCTCAGGTGTGCCCACTCACACACACCCACACCCTTCTTCACGTGCCCACCATCAGGCGTTCATGTAAGGCACAGGGGTCTATTAATGATGGGAGGGAGGAAAAACCTGACGACTCTTTCGTTTACCCTATAAGCTGGATGGCCACTTCTGGCCTTAGGGGCCCCCAACAGTCTCCTCCCAGCCCAAACAGAGCTCAAAACCCAGAAATGAGGCTGGATCTGGTCCTGTCAGGCATGTACTCTTCAGCTCTTCATTCAAACAGAAAATGGCCCAACGAATCACACCCTTGAGATCTGCAGCCACACCCCCTGATCAGGGCTGAGAACAAGCAGGTTAGAGGAAACAGGTTAAAGAATTACATGCACATACCTCTATGACTTTCTAGGCCTTAATGGTCATTATTTCCAAAGTTTTGCCAAACCACTTTGTGAAGGCTATTTTAATAAAACTCATTGGCGATTAGCACACTGAGCATCTATAGGGAAGTAAACACTGCCCAGAGACACAGTTGGATCCACATACTCTCCAGGAAGCAACTGCAAGGGTGACCTTTCCCCAAGAATCTCTGCCACAGGACTGAGTTTGACAGCCCACATGGGACTACACTTGCAAAGAGTTATTTATTTATGCATACAAGGTGGGGTGTAGGAAAGGGGTGGGGGGGGATGAGAGTCAGACAGATGTCTTAAGCCCCCACCATACACCACGAGGAGGACAGTCCCAGCTGGAAGTGCACTCCTGATGGCCATGCAGCTGCAGCCCCGAGAGCCCCTGGATCCTAGGCTGGGGCCCGGCTGCCCAGCTCCTCACCCGCCCTGCTTCCCTGAAGTCCCTTGGAGCTGTCCTTTCCCAACCCAGTCCCCCAGTCAAGAGATGGCAAACAGCCAAATACTCCCATCATACTTGCAAGTGTTTATAGATCATATTTACAATCCACTTAGACGGTATCCCTGTGGCTGCTGACAGCCTGAGGTTACTCCCAACCTTGATAGGATTCTAGGGGTGGGAGTGTTGGATTCAGGACTGTTTTTGGATACAACATTCAGCCCCTGGACCGGGTTAGAGTCGCTACGCCACCTAGTGGCCAATCCTAGAAGTGCACCCCGGGAAAGCCCATCCTAAGAGGCCGGTGGGGTTTATAGAGGAAGTTATTGATGACCAAGGAGATGAGTCAGCAAGTCTGATCTCAATTGCGTCTTTCCACTCTCTGCTGCATCACCTCCTTAAAGAGATTTTCCCCATAACACCTACCATCACTCTCTACCCCTGTACCTTGCTTCATTTTGTTGTACCTTCCATCCATACATTATGTTATCCTAACATATTATTAATTTGTGTTGTTAGTGTAAGCTCTTTGAGGGCAGGGACTTTGCTTTGTTCACTCTGGTTAAAAGTGCCTGGCATGTAGTAGGTGTTCAATAAATAATTGGGGATGGAAGGAGTTAATAAGTGACCCCTGTAGTGTGAATGAATTAATCAGGCCTTTTATCCCACTAGCCTCTGTGGCTATCACCTGTGGCCTTGATCATGTTAATGCAGAAGGCATTTGGGAGTGTGGTCATGGGGCCTGGGTACCTGTAATGGCAGGAAGGACACCAGGGCACAGGTTGCCTACGGAGCTGCACAGGTGGGTCAAAAGGAGTCCTGGAGCCCTCGGTGGCTTTTTAGACTTTTAATGGCCTCTTATAGAGAGGCAACCAGGTACAGGGCAGGCTAGGGGGACAGGGGGCTGGCAGGCCTCCCAGCCCCTGGCAAATCTTCACTCTCTCAGGCTCTCAGGCATTCTCTTGTGGTCTCTGTTGCACCCCAAACAGTCTTTTGCTCCACGCTTGTTCTCTGCTCTCTCCCTCTGCTGCTGCTGCTGCTGCTGCTTCTGTATATTAGCCCAGCCTCTGGCTCAGGTGTGCCCAAACGCGCATGCTCACACCCTATTCCAGGCATCAGGCATGCGTGTAGGCCTGCAGAGGCCTATCATTGATGAGAGGGAGGAAAAACCCGATGACTCTTTCGTTTTACCCTACAGTGCCTAATTGTGGATACTCGGAGTATGGATGTACATGCACGTGTAAGTGTGCACACCTGCACCTAGAGGCCAGGGATATAAGGGCAGCGTCTCTCAGAGATGAGGGCTATGAGAGGATGAGCGCTGTGGCTACAGAAGAGGTGAGGTCGTGAGATGACGTGAGAGAGAGAACGCCAGAGAGCGCCCAGAGAAAGCGCTAAGATTTGCTGGGGACCGGGAGTCTTGCCAGCCTCCTGGCCCCCCAGGTCCCCTCCCCACCCTGTGTCTGGTTGACCCACTACATGCTTACCTGCCCCCTCTGCCCAGACCTCTGAGCCCCCAGCCAGCCACAGGCCCAGCTTTGCCCCCACTGCTGGGAACACTGCCCATGTTGGGAGGCGTGAGGAGCTGGTGCTGGCCCTGCCCCGGGGCCTCCCCTCTGGAGTCTGCATCCCTAGTGTCACATGTCCCTGCCTAAGTCACAGTGGCTGCGACCAGCTACTGCCACTGTGGGTGAGCCCTGCCTGGGCCAGGGCTCCGTGTGCCTGGCCTCTAATCTTCACAGCAACCTGCAAGGAGGCCTTAATCACCCTCGTTTTTCAGATGAGAAATGAGTTCAGAGAAATGAGGCAATTTTCCACATGTGATTTCTGCCACCCCTGTGTTTCCCAGAGACCATCCTCGATAATGCTAATGGGCAAGATAAAAATTTCCACAGTGCGTAGATTTAGAAAACACCAGTTCAGACAAAGCAAGATTCTTCCTACTGGAATGTCTCAGAACCTTTAAAATACCTTTGTGCATAGCAACCCTGCCAGCTGGGAAGATGCATGGAGATCACTGCTTTTCCCAAACTATTTGACTTTGAAACCCTGCTTTCAAGGAGCACTCCATGGGACATGGCTTGAAAAATGGCACTTGCCACTCTCAGAACATCAAGAGCAGTCTCAGCCATTCACTAGGGACGTGCAAGGGTGGCAAGGGACACGTGTCAGGCACCCCAGTTTGCATCTCCTCTGACCTGTGAAGGAGGGCTCCTCATCCATCGTCCAGATGGACACACTGAGGCTGAGAGCGGTAAGGCCATCGGCTCCGCGTTGCCCCAGATTTGAAGCAGGTAGATTTGATTCTGCCAGGCAGATGAAGGGAAATGATCGTGAGGGCACATGGGGGGCCTAGGAGTAAGATTTGTGTCTGCAGGGGAGACCTGTGGGAGGGAGGTGGGGCCCGCCCCATCTCTGAGGGGTGCCCAGCTCTGACAGACAGATGCCTCAGCCCAAGACCCTACACACAGCTTCCGCCCACCTCTACTCGGGATCTTCCTGCGGTTTTAATTAAATGCTGTGTATGGTGTCTCATTAAGGAGAAAACAGTTGTTCTATTTCTAAGTAGCCTCAGGACTCCTCACTATTTTTACTGCTTGAACAACATTGCAGAGAATTTTATAGTGTTTGAACTTGGTGTTTCTTTGGAGACCAGCAAGAGCTGCTGGCCAGGACTGCGAGACCACTGGCTCGCCCCAGGGACCTTCCTTACTTCTCTGAGGACCAGCCTCAGGCCCTCTCTTCGGGTCTCTGTCCCTGCCCTCAGGAGGAGCCTTCTCATTCCTGGAAGTTTGCCTCCCTTCTGAACTGTGATACACACCATTTGGTGGTTTGTTTCTCGTTTTGTTCCTCGTGCTTTTCTATGAAACAGTCTATTGACAATATTAGCTTCTCCCGACATCGCACTTGGGGTGAGCAGGCACTGTTCTAAGACCTTTGCCATATTAACTCTCTGAACCCTCACAATGACCTATGAGATTAGTACTGCTGCTAGACCACTCAATAACTAGGAAAACTGAGGCATGTTTCTTGCCCAAGATCCTAAGCTATTTGGTGAAGCCAAGATCAAGCTTGGGCATCTGCTTCTAGACTGTGCTCTTAGCCACCGTGTTAATACGATCTGCTAGTCACCTCCAGGCTTGGCCTTGATCTTGCCAACTGCCCCACAGGGGTGTAATTCTGCCATGAAACCCCAACCTGGTGATACCACCTTGGCTATTTGCGCACCTAGGTCTCTGTCATCACCTAAGCCTACTTGGCCTCACCTGGATTGGTCTCACCTGTGGCAGGTTGAGTTTTTCAACAGTTGTGTAACACCTCTTCTAGATCCACATGCTCTTCTAGAACATTCCTTCATGCCCCCTTGGGCCCAGGTAGACCTTCGTGACAATATTGATCAACAAAGTAGAACTGAAATGTCCCCCTGTCACTTCAGAGGCGATACAGTGCACGTGCCATGCACGTCTGCTTCTTGGGGTTTAAGCCAAGCTCCATTTCTATCCCAGTGCCCCAAGCAGTAAAAATTATCTGTAATTTAGCCCAAGTTGGTTTTCCTAGTTGTTTCCTTTCTCACCAAGGCTCCAAGCCAGCCTGGGTTGGGTACCTGTGGACAAATAAGGGGCCTCTAGAAATGGAGACATACAATTTAAAAGAAGCAAAAGCAACAAAAGGTACTGCTTTGTATGGAAAAGAAAAATTGCATGTTTATATCCATGGCAAGAAAAATATTTCATGTGACTAATAGCTAAAACTGTTTTCTAAAGGACTTAGCAGCTCTCCCTACCATGTCAATAAATTCATTACAATAGAATTTTATCTTTTCCTTAAAGTACATTCCTCAAGCTGACAATGGCTGTCATTTGCTTTAGTTACTCTAGGTCTTGAGAAGCAATTCTCAAAGAACTCTTTGCTGCGAATAGCTAAAGTAACTCGCAGCGGTTGTGTGTACTTTACTACCCGGTTATCTGCCAGGTGGTCTGACCTCCCTGCATTATAATGGAGTGCTAGTTCTTTACTACCACAACTCAGGCCACTGGCCTACAAGACTCAGCACTCTCATGCAGAAGCATGGAAGTCCGTTACTTGGGGGCTCAGTGGGATTCCTCAGATGTCTGGAGGGGGCTGGTGACAGGCTGACACAGGCCGGCTGGGGTGGGGATTGGGCGGCTTGAATCTGCTCCAGGAACCTCCCATCCCTGGCAGGCCACCTGGGCATGTTCTCAGGGCAATGAAGGAGGGTCAAGAGAGCAGCTTTTCTTTCTTTCTTTATTTATGCATACAAGAATGGGGGTGCAGGCCAGAGGTGTGGGGGATGAGAGGATTCACCAAAGACAGATTGGAGAGCAGAACAGGTAGATATACTGAAGTACACTGCTGAGGGGAACAGTGGGCGAGACAGGAGAGGTCTGCTGTGCCATTTGGGAAGCTCCCTGGCCAGGGCTCGAACTCACGCTGCAGTGGCTGCGGATAGCTTCATAGTGCTGAGACTTAACCCCCTGAGCCATCAGGGAGGCCCCGAGAGTGCTTTTTCAAACCTGATGGTGCCTCATCCACAAAGCCAGTCACATGACTAGCCCAGAGCCAGGGGATGGCCGTCATCCACCCAGGGGAGAGGTGCTGAGTGCAGAGAGGATGCTGTCAACCACAGTGGGGGGCTAGGCAGCTGGTTTGATGGGCCCTTGGGCTGTGCTCAGGCACAGGGACAGAGAGGGACACAACTCTTCTCCCTCCTCCCTCTGCCTTATTTGTCTTTGACTTCAGAGCCAAGGGTCATTGCTCTCTCACTACACACAGTCGACTGGTTAAAACTGCTGGCAACACAATTTGAGAGTTTGCAGAGACCACCTAGGAAGGCAGCAGTCAGAGCCTGCTGATCCTCGGGGGCCAAGGAGTCCCCTCCCCAAATGAGGCCAGGCCCGCTGCTCAGGGCTACTCAGGGCCCTGGGCGTGTTGCTGGAAATAAAATATGACTGGAGTTCGATCATGTCAAAAATCAGACATTGTTTCTTTCCGGCATTAACAAGGGTACCTTAAATAGATGACCTGGAGAGTATCTATCAAATCTTCTGTTTGTCAATACCACATCAAGGAAAGGAGCATAAATCAGAGAGCAGTTATGAGGATTGGGCAAAGGCACTGCAAAGCTCAAGGTCAGGGGCAGGCTATCCACTTGCATGGTGTACCCAGAGCCCATACAGGGCTGGAGCAGAGGTGTGTACTTAATCAGTGACCACTGGCCTCGACTTCCCAAGCAGAGAGCACGCTGGTGATGTTTTGAAGCAAAAGGGAAAGGCCAAAGAAAGATGAGGGAATACCTTCAAGAGCCTTTGGTCCAAACCCCAACATATAGGCTCTATCATTAGAACTAACATGGAAGTAACAGAAATCTAACTCAATAGCTTAAAAAGAAAAGGTGGGGGGTGGCATTGTCTCTCATGCCACCACATAACTTATATGGCTGCTGAGAAGCTGGCACAGGAATACCAGGACCCAAAGACTAGACCATCAGTCATGCTGGCTCTTTCCTCTCTATCCTCTTTATCAGCCCTTCTCTATGTAACCTCTAATATCACCGAACTAGAAAGGATCTGTGACCAACTCTGAACTCGCCTCCATCTGGAAACTCTGTGACCAGAGAGGAAAAGGCTCTCTCTCTGAGCTTCGTTTTAAAAAACCTAGGAAAGGGCCTCCCTGGTGGCACAACGGGTTAAGTCTCAGCATTATGAAGCCATCCACAGCCACTGCAGCACAAGTTTGATCCCCACCCAGGGAACATCCCACAAGGCGCAACAGACCTCTCCTGTCTCACCTGCTGCTCCCCTCAGCAGTGTACGTCAGTAGATCCGCCTGTTCTGCTCCCCACTCTGTCTCTGGTGAATCCTCTCACTACCCCACACCTCTGGCCTACACTCCAGCTCTTGTATGCATAAATAAGTATATAAATCTTAAAAAAAAAAAAAAACTAGGAAAGTGTTCTGACTGACAAGGCCCAGCCCATGTGAGCACCTCTAGGCTGATGGCAGTGTTTGTATTTAGGTGGGGGAACAGGAAAGGGCAGGGAGAGGCAGGGAGGGGCAGAAATGGGGTCCATGATGATTAGCAGCCTTCGCCAGAACCATGTGGTTCACAGGAACATTTCCAGAAGATGAAGATGCTGTTCTGGGTAGAACAAAGCATTCTGTGCAAGGTAAAGTCAGGGACTCATCTATATGCTACAGCTTATGGGTGATGAACACAGGTATGGATTTTAAGTCTTTCTTTTATAGAGGGAATCTGGGCTAAGGCCAGTGAAATGTGGATGTAAGGGAAGCAGACAAGCTCTGTCACTAAGGGGACACGGCACCATACAGGGGGCCTACCAATATTCTCTCTCTTATGTCTCATATTGACCACTGGAAGGATGTACTCTTTGTCCATTTTACAGACAAAGAATGCTGAGACCCAGAAAGGGCAAGTGGGTTACCCAAGGGCACACAGTGGTAGAGAGGACACTTGAAACAAATCACTCTGACCTCTTCCCACAACCCCCAACCCCAAAACAAAAGATCAGGCCGTAACGTGAAACTCCTTCTAAGCAGCAATTCCACATTAGGTGTTCACCTTAGAGAAATGAGGCTTCTATCCATCAGAGAACATGTGCAGGAAAGTTCTCAGCAGCCTGATTCAACATGGCCTCAAACTAGAAACAAGCCAATGTCTCTCAGCAAGAAAATGGACAAGTAATTTGCAGCATAGTCACACACGGGATACTAACCAACCCAGGAAAGGAGCTCACTGTGTTGACACATGGCATCATGGGTGAATCTCACTTTGTTGGGTGAAAGACACCAGACAAAAGAATAACACACTGATTCCATTTATATGATGTTCGTGAACAAGCACAACTAATTTTGATGTCAGGTCAAAACAGTGGTCACCTCTGGGCTGAGATAGGAACTTGGAAGGGGGTGCTACAAAATTATCTTTTAATAGGTGTAAAGGAAAAACCTTTGGTATATTGGGAAAGCCCAGTTCCTTCCCCCCTTCCCTGTCTTGCCCTTGACTTTCACCCAGAGCACCTCACTTCCGGCACTGCTGGTCACCAAGTGAGTGGAGCTTTTATCACACAAACAGTTCTCTGCAACACCACTGAGCACCCTACAATTTAGCCTAATTCTGACACTGTCTACCTGGAGCAGCACCAGATCCTAATGTTAAGGGTTCAGTACCCAATACCGTTCCCATCCCCCTTCAGATGCCAACTACAAGTAGAAGTTTCCAGATAACCCACAACTTCTGTGGTCTCCATGGACCTCTCCTTGGATTCAAATAATTTGCTGGGGGGACTCACCAAACTCAGAAACATTTATTTACATTTAGCAGTTTAATAAAGGCTATCCTAAAGGATTCAGATAATAGCCAGATGAAGAGCTGCATTAGTATGTGGAAAGCTTCCATGTTCGTTCCAAGCACCCCAGTCTCCCCATACCTCCATCTGTTCACCAACCCAGAAGCTTTTCAAACCCCACCCTTTGGGGAAATTTATGGAGGCTTCATCTTGCAGGCATGACTGATCATTAACTCCACTTTCAGTCCTTCTCTCTTCTCAACAGAATGGTGGGTGGAGATAAAATTTCAAGCTTGATCTTTCCGGGGACCAGCCACCCCCATCCCAGGAGCTAGCCAGAGAAGAGATCCACCCAGAATTGCCTCATTAGAACAAAATACACTTCCAGTACCATGGAATTTAGTAGGGTTTTGAGAGCCCTGTGCCAGGAACCAGGATCAAAACCAAATATTAGAACAAAAGATGTGTCTAATTTTCTTATCACTTAGGAAATTACAAGGGTGTTAGGAGCTCTGCGCCAGGGACTGGGAACACAGACCAATATATATTATACATTACAAGTCACAATAAAGATGGTGGTTACAGAGATGTATCCATAGGTGAGCATTCATTAAGCTGTACACTTACTGTCTACTTTATTGTAGATATATCAAACAACAAGTAAAAAGAAAAAAACAGGAGTCCAGCAAGACGGTTGCAGAAGGGCCTACCTGGTGGTGCAGCGGTTAAATGCTGTGCTGTGGAGCTGTCTGCAGCAGAGACAGGAGTTCCACGCCCACTGGGGGAGGGGGGATTCCCACATGATGCGGGCAGACTTCTCCTGCCTCCCCCGCTGCTCCCCTCAGCGGTATATCTCCATCAATCTGCCTGTTCTGCTCCCCACTCTGTTTCTGGTGAACCCTCTCACTGCCCCACGCCTCTGGCTTATACCCCAGCTTGTATGCATAAATAAATAAATCTTAAAAAAAAAAAAAAGATGGTGGCAGAAGACACCAGGCTCATCTCTTCCAGACATGTTCAATAAAACTAAGCCAAAACCCCCGAGGAGAAACTGATTATCAGAGCTCACAATAGGAGTGTTAGCCTGATGGAAAGAGGTAGGATGATTATAAGAGAACTTTGTTTAGAGTGATAATGGGGTGGTACAGCCCACAAGAGGGAAGAGCAACTGTAGTGCAGAGACCCCCTAAGCTACTGGCCCTAAGCTGGGCACATGCCAACACTGAGCTCCTGAGGCCTGGCACTGCACTGGGTGAGGGGGTGCATGTGCAGGCTCCCAGGATGGGAGGTGCATTGCTGGAGAGCTGCAGAGGTGGGGGCACAGAGTAAGGACTACTGGCTTGAAACTGAGGCTCTCAACACAGAACAGCTGAGCCTGAATCGGGTCAGAGCAAGTGAACTTCCTCATAGAAGAATCCATGAGTGAAGTCCAGGTCGAGGTATTCAAAACATTTGCCACCCTCCCACCCCAGGCTGAACTATCCAAAACACCTGCAATCCCCCACAAAGATGTTTCACAACAGGAAGTTCAAATTCCTGAGTCTGTTGGAGGTGATCCTTTGATGCCTATTGCCCTGGTCTTCTTTTATACCCACTGGTCTTCACCAGTAGCAGTCCCCCTGACTACTCCATAAGTGGGGAAACAACAGTTGAAAATCTATTCTTACTAAAAGCCCAAATCAAAAGTGAGGAGACAGAAGGACACAGCACAAATGCCAGAACAACAAAACCCTAAAAGGATTCCTGACTCAGTGGCTTAGGAGCACATGACAAAAGGGGATTTCAGTGCATTATTCTAGGAGATGTTGATGGCTGAGGGAACTTAAAAAAAAAAAGGAGGCTATAAAACAACAACAGAATAAAAACAATGAAAATATGAGGCAGCTACATTCAGAAATAATGAGTTAAGAAACACTATAGCTGATTTTAAAAATACGTTTGAAGGCTTCAATAGTAGACAAATGGAAGCAATGGAGAGAATTAATGAGTTCAAACCACAATGTTGGAGAACACAAGAAGAGGATAAGGAACAAAGAATTTAAAAAGTGAAAATAGTGTATGAGTGCTCTAAGACAACTTAAGGAGAAACAATATCCACATCATGGGGACCCCAGAATAGAAAGAAAAGAGAAAAAAAAACATAGAAAATGTATTCAAAGAAATAATCACTAAAAAAACATCTCCATCTGGGAACCATCATCTGATCCAAAAGTCCCAAAGAGTCCCAAACAAAATAATACCATGTAACTATAGACCAAGATACATAATAATATAGCTGTTGACAATCAATGACAAGGACAGAATGCTAAAAAATATGAAGAGAAATAGTGGTAACCTATAAGAGAACACCAATCAGACTGTGAGAATACTTTTCAACAGAAACACAGACAAGCACGAAGGACTGGAACTAGATATTTAAAGTATGTAAGTAAAAAGACTTTCAGCCCAGAATCCTTTACTCAGCAAGACTAACAATCAAGAGAGAAGAGTGAGGAACTTCACCGAAAAGCAAAATCTAAAAGAATGTATCAACACCAATTCGTATTATGAAAGAGGTTATTACAATGCAACAGAACAATGAATATCCAGACAAAAGCCAAATAAACTACTTTAAGTGGGGGAGGAGGAGAGGAAGAAGGAAACTAACAATGGGGTCAGGAGAACCAGACCCTTGAATGGGTCCCATAAATAGCCCATCATTAACTAACCTCACTACAAACCTTCAGACAGCAAATAAATGAAATAACACACATAACAGCAGAAATGACACCTAAACAAAGTATAATAAGAAGCCCCCAAGAAAACAAAAAAAAAAGACAAGACAAAACAAACACAGAACAAAATAGCAATTAGCACTTGTATCTAATTAATCACCTTTAATATAAATAGCCAGAACTTACCAGAGAAAGATGCAGAGTGGTTGACTGGATTTTAAAACAAAGCCTGACCTGCTGTTCACAAGAAACTCACCTTACCTAGAAAGATAAACAGCCTTAGAATTAAAAGTTGAAAGAGTTATACAAGTAAATAGCAACCTCTCTATATATGTCAGGTACAGCTAAACTTATATCTGACAAAATAGATTTTCAATTAAGAAAGGTAAAATGGTGTAAAGAAAGACATATTCTGATCAAGGATCTGATACAATAAAAAAATAACAAAATAACGCTCATAAATATATATGCACAAAGAGAATTGAGATGAGATACATAATTAATAACAGACATAATTAATAACAGACCTTGTGAAAGATATTGATAACAGTACAATAACACCAGGGGACCTTAATACACCTCTTGCAATAATGGGCAGATTAACAAGAAAAAGTATAAATAATAAAATGACAGTTTCAAATGAGGAGCTAAACCAAATAGGTCTAACACATATCTATAGAATTTTCACCAAAAACTGCTGCATGAATGTTTTTTTTTCCCATGTGCACTTGGAACATTTTCAAGAATAGACCATATCTTGTCAATTGTCAATAAAACCACAAAGATTGAAATTGTACATAGTACCTTCTCTGACCATAACTCCATAAATGAGAAATCAATTGTAAGAAGAAAAAAAAAACAGGAAAAACTATGACTAGATGGAGATTAAACAACATGATGCTTAATAGCAATTGGGCAAAAGAGGAAATCAAAGGAGAAATTTGAAAAAGTACCTGAGACTAAGAAAAATGATGATACAAGTTACCAAAATCATGGGCTGCAGCAAAAGTGGTTTTATGGTGGAAGATAATGGAACACAGCCCTATAATAAAAAACAAAAATTCTAATAAACAACCAAATATGACATCTCAAGCAAATTGAAAAAGAGGATAAAACAAAACCCAAAGCTAGTATAAGGAAGGAAATAATAAAAACAAGAGTAGAAATCGATGTAAAAAAAAATCTATACAAAAAAGAAAGAAAGAAAACAAACAGAATGACAAATGAAAGAGAAATCACAGCAGCACAGAAATAAAGATTTTGAGAGATTTCTATAAACAACTGTATGCAATAAATTTGATAACCTTGAAGAAATGGATAAATTTCTAGATCAACATAATCTACCAAGACTAGCCCAGGAAGAAACAGATAAACCGAATGAGCCAATCACAAATGTAGAAATTGAAACAGTAATAAAAATCTTCTGAAAAAAAAAATGGCCAGAACTAGATGGTTTTACAAATGAATTTTATAAGACTTTTAAAGAAAAACTAATGCCCACTGTCTCAAATTATTTGTAAAAAATACAGTTAGAAGGAAATCTCCCTAATATATTGTATGGTGCCAACATTATTTTAATATCCAAACCAGACAAAAACAGCACAAGAAAAATATAGACCATATTGATTAACACAGATGCGAAAATTTCAACAAAATACCAACAAATCGAATTCAGCAGTATCTCACAAGAATTATACACCGTGATCAAGTGGGATTCATCCCAGGGATGCAGGGGTGGTTTACCATGTATTAATCAATTAGTGTAATACAACTTATCAATAAAAGTAGAGATTAAATTATCCAATAATACAGAAAAGCATTTGATAAGTTTCAACATCCATCTATGATAAGAACTCTAAACAAGATTGGAATAGAAAGCACCTACCACACTATAATAAGGGCAATACACCACACACACAAAAATAGCCAATATAAACACTCAATGGTAAAAAATTGAAAGCTTTTCCTGTAAGATTTAGCACAAGACAAGGATGCCCATTATCACCACTTCTGTTTAACTTAGTATTAGAGGTTTTGGACAGAGTTATCAGACAAATACAGGAAATAAATGAATCCCAGCAGGAAAAGAACAAGTGAAACTATCTCTATTCACAAACAATATGATTTTTATATAGAAGATCCTGCAGATTCCATCAAAAAATATTAGAAACAATAAACAAACAGAGCCAAGCAGCAGGCAACAAGTTACCAATCCCTGCAGTCCCCAGAAGCCGTGGAGCAAGATGGCTTTTATGGGACTGAAGCATGCTGGCTGCAGCCCACCCTCTTTGGATTTTTCTCCTCCCTCAAACCCAGTGAGGTCAGCTCAGCCCATGATTCTGGATCCAACCTTCCCTGACCTGAGTGTAGGCCAGGCTGGACTTTCCCTCCTTTCATATCTGGCTTTAGGATTAAAAAATGAACCAACCAGGTGGGAGCAAATTGGACAAATCAGGTGCAAGCTAAAGGGATCAATCAAGCTCAAGCTCACTTCTTTGGTTAATTATTCAGATTGAAAAATGGAAAAAGCTGATTGGTGCTAAACAGTCCAATCAGATGCTTAGAATTGTAAACAGAGCAACCAAGCTGGTAGGGTGTTCACTGAAGGGGATAAAAGGCAGAGCAAGAGCCAGCTTGATTGATTCTGCTGCCAACCTTGAGAAAAGGATTCATTGACCCACCTTCATAGAAGAGGGAGTCTGCAGCCAGCCTGTGAAGAATAAAGAAGGATTTGTTGAACCATCTTCAAAGAAGTCAGCAGCTGGCCTTCGAAGAAGCATCCATCCTTTGAAGAAGGAAGATTTGCTCTCAGCCTGGAAATAGAGAGATGCATCAAGCAGTCAACCTCTGCGGGATTCACCAGACCTTCAGAGACCTCTGTAGACCTTTGCAGACTAAGTAGACATCTAGAGCTCCAGAACGCCATGGACCTCTATAGACCTTAACAGACTCAGCTGCTCACCAGCCTCCAGCCCTGCCTCTGACATTGCCTGCAAGGAGCACCATCAGGCTCGCCGTAGTGTCTCAAAGAGCTGACCACAGTATCTGGTTCTGCAGCATCATGATTCTTTGCTGGTGGGTCCATCTCTGTCTGGTTGGCATCCAGCCCAGCCTTCAAACTGCTGCTGTGGCTGCTGCAATCACGTCATCTTCCATGAGGAGATTTTGATTGGGACTTCTGAACCCTGTGGACTTTATCTAGGGTTTGATAGCTGGTCATTTATGGCCTCAAAAACCCTTTTTCTGGGCATCTCTGGTGGCTTAGGGGCTAAGTCTCAGCGCTATCACCACTAAGGCCTGAGTTTGATGCAGGCCAGGGAGCTGACACACATGGTGCAGCAGACCTCTCCTGTCCTGCCCACTGCTCCCCTCAGCAGTATATTTCAGTCAATCTGCCTATGATCAAAATGACTATCTTGCTTAAAATACCAGAAATATTTTTCAAGGAAACTGAACAACAACAAAAAAATTGAAATTTATATGGAACCAAAGAAGACCTCAAATTGCGAAAACAATGTTAAGGGAAAAAAAAAGAGAGAGAAAATAGAGGTTACCTGACCTCAAACTTTACTATAAAGCAATAGTATTAAAAACAATATGGTTTTGGCACAAACATATCTACATGGATCAAGGGAACAGAAATAAAATTCAGAAGGAAATCCACACATATACCAGAACCTAAGCTATGACAAAAGATCCATGACCATAAAATAGGGAAAAGATAGTCTTTTTAGTAAATGATGCTGGGAAAATTGGAAAACCACACATAAAAGAATGAAGTTGAATTACTAACATTATACACATAAATAAATTCCAAATGAATTAAATATTTAGCTATAAGACCTGCAACAATAAAATACATACATAGAAGAAAACATTGGTGATAGGGTCCATGATATCGATAATAAAGACATTTTGGTCACTCGATTCCTGTTGGCAAGGGAATTCAAAGTAAAAATAAACAATTGGGATTACCGTGTTAAAAGTATCTTAGAACTTTAAAAGAAAATATAAGATCCTTAGATAAATGCCTTACTGAATGGGAGAAAATACTTACACAATCTACAACTGATAAGAGATTGATATCTAAGATGTATAAAATACTCATGCAATTCAATGATGAAAAATAAACAACAACCCAATTAGCACGTGGGCAGTAGGTATGAGCAGATATTTCACCTTAGGATACCCAGAAGGACAAAAGACATGAAGATAAATGCTCACTTTCACTCCTAATAAGAGAGATGCAGATTAAAATGACAGTGTGATCCCTCCTCAGACCCCTGAGAATGGCACATATTAAAAAGAACCCTAACTACAAGTGCTGAAGAGGATGCAGAGGAAAGGAACACTGTTACACAGTTGGTGGGAATGTGAATTGGTGAAACCTTTATGGAAATCAGTCTAGATTAACTTAAAGCATTAGAAATGGGAATATCATATGACCCAGCAATCTCACTTTTGGGCATCTATCCACAGAACATGAAACTACCAACACAAAACCTGCATGTTCCATGATAGTCACAGCAGCATTATTGACAACAGCTAGAACATGGAAGCAGCTGCAATCTCCTTCAACAGACGGATGAATCTGGAAGATGTGATACATACATACCATGGAGCATTATATAATCACAAGAAAGGAGGGAATGCACTCATTTTCAACAAGGTGGAGGGAATCTGATGTACTTAAGAGCAGCAAAGTAAGTCGGAATGACAAAAACAAATATTGGAAGTTCGCTTAGATAATTGGATGATGTAAAACATTTCAAAAGTCTATGGAAGTGGACAAACATCTTGAAGGCTCTAAGGCTAAGAGGGATATGGGAGGGAAAGAGACAAGGGGACGGGGCCACCCAGGGTGGTAAGTAAGTATGTAAGTAATTAAATAAATAGAGGAAAAGGCAGGGGCAAAAAAGAACAAACAAGAACAATTCATTCACAGGTCTGATTGTCTGCTTTACTATCCTTCTAACCTGTTGCTCTTTGTTTTATTCATTTTTTTTTCCAAAAGAGAACCCAAGGATTCCTCATCTGGGTTTGAGGTAGATGGCCCTAGTCATTTCTCTTCTCAGCTCTATCTCCTGCAGGTGCTTTATCACTCCCTTACTTGAGAGACCACCCTGGGGCTGAAACCACCCCTTTGCCCCAGCTCCAAATTCCAGTAACGTAAACCCTCAAGTTCCAAAGGGATCTTTTCTGGTTTTGACCATCAGGGTAAGTTGGGGTTAAAGATGCTGACTCTCACTATACCCTCCTGAGCTAGAAGCCTCTTACGTGGCCAGCAGGAATGGAAGTTCCCTGGGGAAACTGAGGAAGGGTGCCTGGGAAAGGCAGGATGTGGAGAGCTCAGTCCATCCACAGCTTCTCCTACATATGCTCATCAGTAGAACCATCTTCATAAAAAACAATGGACCTGGACACAGGACCATATATGTCTACAATGGCCAGAACATGGCAGGAAAAAGGATCTGTCTTGGGCTTGCATGACAGGCTGGCTGGTCCCTTACTTACACACTTTGATTTTATCCATTGCAGGTTTTGCAATGCACAACCTAAACAACCAGGTAACGCTGTTTGTAGGATATGAGACACTTTGAAAATATAGAAGATAATCTGTTCGGCAGGATTAGGTCTTTCTTTCAGGGCATTATTCTTGTGGCAGACTAAGTTGGGTCCCTCCAAATTCATACTTGGCGATGAGGTCTCCGAGAGATGATTAGGTTTTTAGATGAAGTGATTAAATTAAGCCATCCAGGCTATGCAATTTTGTTACAGCAGTCCAAGCTGACTAAGACAGATTTTGGTACTGAGAAGTGGGATGAAAACACCTAAAAGTGTGGAAGCTGGGTAATGAAATGGGTACAGACTAAAAGAGTTTTGAGTCACATTCAAGACGTATGGACATTAAAAGTGATTCTGATGTGTAAGATTTAAGATAGAAGTGAAGAATGTGTTATTGTACACTAGAAGTAAGGTATGATCCTTGTTATGGAGTTGCAAAGAGTTTGGTTGAACTGTCTTCTAGTAGCTTGTGGAAGGGAAGCTCATGAGTGAAGAAATTGAATGCTTAGATGAGGAGGTTTCTAAGCAAAGCTTTCAAAGAGTGAGTTGTTTCCTCCTGAATGCTGATAGTAAAATGTGAAAGAAGAGAGATGAATTGAAGGAGGAATTGCTAAGCAAAAAGGAACCAGATCTGGGAAATTTCAAGCCTATCTACATAGCAAAAAAAGAAAAGGGAAATCTTGTTTTTAAAGAAACAGTACTAGTGAGGTTGAGCAATATTTGATAAAGAGATCAGAGATACAACTCATGGACTTCACTGGCCATCTCCAAAGAAGCCAGGAAGAGAGATGGGACCATATCACATTGAGATAATTAAGTGCAGCAAATGGGATGCCCTCCCATCCCAGACAGACAAATCAAAATGATATCAAGGAAGTTTGTTTGGTTCCTTAGATAATCTTTCAAGATGGGATGATAGAGCTATTTGACTGTATACAGGTGCTGTTCTTTGAGAAAAGGAAGGTCAGACCCCAAAATCAATTCAGATACCATCAGGACCACCAGCTCAGTTTCAACTAGTCAGTTGGCCCTTGACTTAAGCCTAGTGGCCAGAATTGTCTTACAGAAATGAAGAGTCTTGGGGGCAAGACCCCCAACTCAGCAGAATCATGTAGTCAAGACCCCAACACCAGTGTGTTCCACATGCAGGGCATTGACCCATAGAAGTTTATTCTCAATAAGGTCTAGTGGAGTTTGCTTTGATAAGTTTTATACTTGGTTGTGTTGCATTACCCCTTCCTTCTTCCCTGTTTCTCCACTTTATAACAGGGATGTCTGTCCCATGCATGGAAGCATATAACTTGCCTAGACTTACAGGTTCACATCTGGAAGGAATTTTGCCTCAAGGATGAACCATACTTCAGATACCACAAGCATCTGACTTAGGTATAGTAATTCCTCACTTAACATCAGCTACAGGTTATTGGAAACTGACTTTAAGTGAAGCTATAGATGATGGTCTAGCTTTATCATAGGTTAATGGATATCAACAAGAGTTACATTCTACGGTGTATTTCTGGTCACAAAAACACCACCAGACTTCTAAATAGAGAACCCCAAATCCTTCTAATATTAAATAATAATTTTTATTCATTCATTTGCCAACATGCTTATTCTAGTACAGGGCTGTAGGTGGCTGGAGTCCATCCTGGCAGGAGGGCATAAGATGGTACCCAGGCCACATTATGGATGCCTTCCCATCCCGGGGCACCCACTCACACACACCCACAATTATTAAGAACAGGACAATCTAGACATACTACTGAACTTGATAGCATGTCTTTGGCAGGGAGAAAAATGCAGTACCTGTAGAGAGCCCACACAGACACGGGGAGCATGTGCAAACCGCATACACAGCGGCCCCAGCCAGGAAGCAATATTTTTTCCTCGTCCGTGCTAAAGCAAAATAACACTCTCCAAGAACCTGCTGTATTTATTTATTTTTTAAATATTTATTTTTTTATGCATACAAGAACTAGGGTGTAGGCCAGAGGTGGGGGGGGGTGAGAGGATTCACCAGAGGCAGAGTGGGGAGCAGAACAGGCACACCTACTGAAGTACACTGCTGAGGGGAGCAGTGGGCGAGGCAGGAGAGGTCTGCTGTGCCATGTGGGTCAGCTCCCTGGCCGGGAATCAAACTCCTGCTGCATATAGCTTTATAATGCTGAGACTTAATCCCTTGTGCCACCAGGGAGGCCCAAGGACCTGCTGTATTTGGACGAGACTTTGAACTTCAGACTTAGTGTGGATGCTGGAATGAGTTAAGATTTTGGGAGTTATTGGAATAAAATTTATATGCCAGAAAGGCATGAACTGGGGTGTGGCAGGAGTGGGATGCTATGGATTGAATATTGTGTGTCCCCAAAGTTCATGTTGAAGCCCTAATGGGATGGTATTTGAAGACGGGGTCCTTGGGAGGTAAGGTCTTGAGCATGGTGGCCCAAAGAAGGGCTGGGCATCTTTATAAGAAGAGGGAGAGACACCAGAGTGCTCCCAGCCTTGTGAGTACCTAACAAAAAGGAGGCTGTGGACAAGACAGGAAGACAGTCCTCACTCTAACTCAACCCTGATCTGGGACTTCCAGCTTTCAGAAGTGTGAAGAATAAATTTCTCTTGCTGAAGCCACTCTGTCTATGGCATTTTATTGTACCAGCCTGAGCTGATGAAGATAGTTCTTGCTATCTGTAAAAGTAATTTCCCTGAAGACTTTACTGATAATTGCTGAAGTTATTATCCCTCTTTGGGATATCTGAATTTTAAAGTCAAAACCCAAGAGTGAAGTGTTCATGAGGAGCCTTTGAACAGCCTTAGAATAGGGGGGCAGAGATGTCTTTGAGGGAGATGGGTCGCTACCACCCTAAGACAGCCTTCCTCCTTCACCTGACCGTGTGGGTGACGCTTCTTCCACCCATGCCTGGAGATGGTCTTGGCCCTGGGATCTGAGGCCCTGCTTTCTGGAAAGGAGCCTATCCCTTAATTTGTAAGGGCATTAAATTCCCTGAAGCAGGAGTTTTCCATCTTTACAGCCTCCTCCTATCTGTAAAATTCAACCTGCCATCTGGCTGGTAGGAGGAGTGGAGAGTGGGCTCTGACCTCTCCAGGGACTTCTGGCTTAGAGACAATAAGGAAAGTCATCTAGTGGGCTTCCACAAGCTTCCTTCCCCCAGTCTCTGCTTTAGCATTCTGGAAGGGAAAAGAAGGCATTCTGGTGATGAAAGTGGGTCCTTCTAGGAGAACATGGTTGTCATTGTAGGGGCTGGATCCCTGGGGAATCCATGGTCTCCTGACTCCATGAGGCTTTGGGATGAGTCTCTTTATTCAATTGTCCATTTGGCTTTCCTAGGTGTCCCCCAGTGTATGGGCCATGGGGGACAGCGATACACAGGAAAACACCCCTTGCCCCTGCTGAGAGCACTCAGTCAAGAGTGTGAGAAGTGCTGGAGGAGAAGTGGCAAAACTATGGGTGCTGGGGGGGCTTAGTAAAGGGGGGCATAGGAGAGACCAAGGAACTCCCCCTGGACACTCAAGGAGGCTCCCAAGGGGTCACATTTGAGCTGAGTCTTATAGGTCAAGTTCTTATAGGTCAGAGTTCATGAGGCAGAGAGTGCTGAGGGTATAGCCAGGGGGGATTTGGTGATGGGTAGACAGGACACCCAGGCAGGAGTAACATCTTTTAGGGCTTGCAGGTGGTGCTGAGCTGTTTGGATTTTATCTGAAGTAGGTGATGGGAACCATAAGAAGATATTCAGCAAAGACAGGGCAACTTCCCCAGTGCTCATCTGGAATCTGGGCTTTCCCAAGAAGGAGCAGCAGGGCTCTGAGTTCTTGGGTCCTCCCTCTTGGGGCCTAGCCTCCCAGGATAGGGGAGCCAAACTGACATGGTGGCTGTGCCAGTAAGTCTACTGTGACTCTGGGCTGTGTTCTGTGTGGGGTCAGGTCCATACTTGCTACAGATTTTTAAATATACTCAGATCATTCTGGAACCTTCAGTGAAGCTTCTCAAGTCAAGGTTCAGGTATGGGGAGGTTAACCTCAGTTAGGGAAGAAGACGGAATGAGTCATATCTACTGTGAGGAGGGGTGGTGGGGTAGGATTTGGGCAGACAGCACCAGTCATGCCTAGGCATAAGTTCAAAGTAGAGGCCAATGTCAGGAGAGCTTAACAGCTTGGAAAAAGCTGGTGTTGGTCATCCAGGGGCCAAACAAGGCTATGGGCATGTCTCCAGAATAACAGCCCTTGGTTCTCTATTTGGAAATAAATCTTTGGGATTGATTTACTTTACTAAACCCAATGGGACCTAAGCCCAAAGTTGGCACCTGCTGAAACCATATCTTTGCAGGGTGGGTTGGAATCTCCCTGCAGGGAGCATTCATCCCTTCCTTTTCAGCCACAACTAGAAGGGCAGAGTCCTCAGAGTCCCAGAACTCTGAGGGTAGTTCCTGGGCAGCCAAAGGGAACGTCTTTCCTCTGGGCCTCACCCTCCTGAACCTCTGCCACAAGGAAGCTGGAGTCAACACACACAGTTCTTGCCAGTGTGAACCAAGATGGCACCCAGCAAAGGGAGACTGGCAGGGAGTGAAGAGCCAAAGGGGCCAGGAAGCCCAAAATGGATGACCCTTGTGAGACAAACAGGCCAGTTGTATGTGGCACTGCATTTTTTTCTTATTTGTCCCTGAGTTTTCTGTGAAGTCTTGTTTAGCACTCTCAGCTTGGACAGAAGTAAAAGTAAAAGACTGGGAGCCACTGCACACTGGAAGCCAGCAAGTCAGGGCATCAGCAATCACTGGGAGAGCCTGAGGGAGGGTGCCTTGGGGGAAAGGCTACTTGCCTAGCTCCCCTTGCTAACTCATCCTCTCCTAGGCGGGTTTCATTAGATAATCCAGTTGGTTTAATAGGGAATGATATTTCTTTTTTTTTTTTTAAGATTTTTATTTATTTTATACATATAAGCTGGGGTACAGGCCAGAGGCGTGGGGCGGCGAGAGGGTTGATATTTCTTTTATGATGTGAGCATGTGAGAATTTAGGAGTAGGTGGCTCTTGAAAGAAGAAACTATTTGTTCATACTGAGGAAGTAGCTGAGCTCCCTGCCTCCTCCCCCCTTCTACCAGGCTGGGGGTTGGGACAAGAAAGGGGTTCTGGGTGGGGCAGAGGAGGAAAGCAAGAGGCTGAAGTGTTCTAGCCATGACTGTCCCAAGTCAGGATCTCAGGCTCTGGAACAAACCATTCCTATTTTTCTTTCCCTCCTAAAATTGACTACATGGAAATAGACATACATGGTCGTAAAGAAACCCAGGCACACTCCCATGCAACACGCATGCTCAACCGCGAGAGCATCTTGACACCTTCCCTGCTCTGTTCCCAAGAGATACAGCCTCACGAGGGGACTCTGACTTGCAAAGAAATGAGCTTGACTTTCACTCCATTACCAGGGCTAATCTGCCCCGACTCCCACCTGATTCGCACAGGAAATGGGCTCATTCATTATGGATGGTGTGTGCACTTCGCTGAGTCCTCCAGAGGAATCAGTTCAGCCGTTTCCAGTGACACTTTCCTTAAGCAAAGGGGAGAGGCTGAGACTTGTCTCCCAGGAAAAGGTCAGGCCCATGGGGAACATGGGCTAAAATGATTCCTCCCCCACCCACTCCTACCCTGAGCCAGGACAGCTCTGGCCTCGCACCTCCACCCACTGACCAGGGATGGGTGAGTCCACCGTCTGCGGCATCATCTTCCCTGGGCAGCTCTGTGGTCCTTTCGTCACACCCCTTCTCAGGGTTCTCTCAGGAGAATGGGGAGTCTCTGGGGACAGCTTTAGAGGGATTTGTTCTTCTAGGACAGTGTTTCTCAACCTTCAGAGAGCAACAGAATCCCCTGGAGGACTTGTCAAAACTCAAGAGTGCTGTTCCCCACCCTGATTCTAGATGGGGGTCGGGGCGGGGGAGTTTGAGATTTATTTCTAACAAGCTTTTCTAGAACCTTGATGCTGATGCTGAGTGCCTGGGGACCACACTTTGAGAACTATTGGTTTTACGCCTTCCCTGGTACCAGGACTGTCCTGCAGCCTCCATGATGGCCTACGTCAGCTACATGTGATTCTCCGCCATACACCTTCTTCCCATCACCATTCTGCTGTCTTTGATTGTCTCATCTGTCTGTTTCCACTGTCAGTCCCTAGGGAAAAGGACATGTGTCTTTAGTTGCCTGTATATCATAAAGAAAGGATATTGCAGGACTCAAGTCACTCACTATCACTGGATATTTCTCCAGGCAGAAGGGGCACTGGAGCGGGCTCCTCAAGAGGGACTACTGCTCTTAAATACTATAAATTTTTTAAAAGGTTTATTTACTTATGCATACAAGACTGGGGTGTAGGCCAGAGGTGTGGGGTGTTGAGAGGATTCACCAGAGACAGAATGGGAGCAAAACAGGCAGATCGACTGACGTACACTACTGCGGGGAGCAGTGGGCGAGACAGGAGACGTCTGCTGCGCCATGTGGGAAGCTCCCTGGCTGGGAATCAAATTCATGCTGCAGTGGCTGTGGATAGTTTCATAGTGCTGAGACTTAACCCGCTGCGCCACCTGGGAGGCCCTTCAATGCTATATTGTTTGTGTGTCTAATTAAAAAGTTATGTCCAGAGAATGAGAAGACAAGCCACAGATTGGGAGAAATTAATTGTAAAAGATGCATCTGACAAAGGACTATTATCCTAAATATACAAAGAGGTCTTAAAACTCAACAATAAGCAAACAAACTGATTTAAAAATGGTCCAAAGACCTTAATAGATACCTCACCAAAAATAGACATAGAGTTGGTATATAGGCATATGAAAAGATGCTCAAGATGATATGTCACTAGGAAAATGAAAATTCAGACAATGAAATACCAAACACACCTATGAGACTGGCCACAATTCAGACACCCACACCACCAAATGCTGACAAGGATGCGGAGCAACAGAAACTCTCATTTATTGCTAGTGGGAATGAAAAATGGTCCAGTCACTTTGTAGAGAGTTTTGTAGTTTTTTTATGAAACTTACGGTGTAACCCAGTAATTACTAATTATGCTGTTTTTTACCCAAATTGAAAACACATGTACACACAAAAACCTGGACAGGGATATTTAGAGCAGCTTTATTCATAATTGCCAAAAACTTGGAAGTGGCTAAGATGTCTTTTAGTAAGTGAATGGGTAAATAAACTTTGGTATAACCCTACAAAGGAATAGTATTCAGTATGAAAGGGAAGTGAGCTATCAAGGCATGAGAAGACATGGAAGAAATGTAAAGGTGTGTCACTACGTGACGGAGCCACTCTACAATGATGGAAAGCAACTTCACCTCAATAAACATAATTGAAGAGAGAACAAAAAGAAGCCAATCTGAAAAGGCTACTTCCTGCATGACTCCAACTGTATGGCATTCTGGGAAAGGCCAAACCATAGAGACAGTGAAAAGATCAGTGGTTGCAAGGAGTTGGGGGGGAGGATGGGGTGAAAAGATGGAACACAAGATTTTTAAGGCAGTGAAAATTACTCTGCATAATATATATATTGGTGGATACACTTCATTGCTATACATTTGTCTAAGCCTACAGAATACGCACCACTGTAGGGTAAATGAAGATGCTCAGGCTTTTGCACCGTTGGCCTCTGTGGCTTTCACCTGCAGCCTTGAGTGCAGGAGGTGCTTGGGAGCATGGGCTCGGGATACGCCTGCCTGATGGTAGACAACTGAGTATGGTGTGGCATGCATTAGTGGGCACACCTGAGCCTGGAGACCGAGGCTATAAGGGCAGCAGCAGCAGACAAGTGTGCGGTGGCAGAAGGTGGTGGAGAACAGCTATGAGAGGAGGAGACCACAAGGGATGCCAGAGAGAGTAAAGATTCTCCTGGGGCTGAGAGGCCTGGCTCCCCCAACCCCTAACCTTCCCCACACCCCCAACCCACCTACCCCACCTGCCCTGATCTCCCTGCACCCTGCACCTGGTTGCCTCATTACAAATGGTGTAGAAAGATCATTAAAAGCCTGAAAAAGCCACTGAGAGTCCAGGACTCTCCTTTGCCCATCTGCCCAGATCCATAGAGAATCTGCCCCGTGCCCTGCTGGCGCTACACCCATGAAGCGTGACCCAGTATGTAAACTATAGACTTTGAGTGATCATGATGTGTCAACGTGGGTTCATTGGCTATGACAACTGTGACACCCTGATGGGGGATATTAATAATCGGGGAGACTTTGGGGGGCAGAAATTATGTGGGAAATCTCTGTATATTCCCTTCTCCAAAATTTTGCTGTGTACCTGAAATTACTCTAGAAATATTAAACCTTTTTAAAAAAACCTAATGGAAGGACTATTCTTTTGACAGAAGCATCTTCTTTAAAGACACTGCTATCCCACACCCCCACTGAGTCCTCAAGTGCATTTAGTTAATAGCATTACTAAGTGCCAGGTGCTGCTGAAAGAACTTGAAATATGCAGCCTTATTTAGTCCTTAGAACAACCACATGAGGGGGTTACTATTCATTATCCTTGTTCCCCATGCAGGGAAACTAAGGCACAGAGAAGTTGTTTATCTGATTCAAGGTCACATGTCTCATTAGCCGTGGGGTTGACATTCACCCCTGGCAGGGTAGTTCTTGGATTTATGATCTTGACCTCTAAAGGGGAAGTAGTGCCACCTGAGCTGTGGACACCTTGAGGATCTTCAGATATGGAGTATTTATTTCTACCTGATCTACTTCATTTGAAAGAGGATTTAAGGGAACAGCTACCAGCTACCTTTTGTTATCAAGAGTTTCAATTACCTAGCTATGTTCCCTTTAATTAAATGTATGCTGGAAACACAAGACAGAAACATAAGCTCAAGTACACAGGTTTACCAAAAAAGAAAAAAAAAGTAGTAATAAATAAAACAAGGTAGATGTGATAGATGGCTTCTGAGATTTTCTGTTCATATCCGTTTCTCACCCATTACTGTCAGGCAGTAGCAGGTGCCAAGAGGAAAGAAAAAAATTATGGGGGGGGGACTTTAAATACAGATCACTCTGTTCATTAGCTTGATTTCTCCTGTGCATTGAGGAAGAGCTGTGGGATTCGCCTCTAGTCATGGGGCCTCTGGGTGCCGCACCTGGGCCTGAGTTCCTTAGCCATGGAGCTTGGAGCTTCTGGGCTGGCCCTTCTGAGGAGCTTAGCCCCATGGAGCATCCTGACTGAACAACCTCAGGTGCTGGGGAGGGGTGGAATATTGTACTTTAAAACAAACCAACCAACCCAGAAGTCATTCCAATGCGCAGCCAGGAGTGAGTGCTACTGGGAAGGTTGCTCACAATTTTAAAGTCCAGATCCTCCCTCTGAATTCCCTCCATTTTCTAATATTTTATGATCTTCCTCCCCTCCTGCAGCTCCAGAGGCCTGACCCGGCCTTTCCAGGGGGGACTGCGTGGGGTTGGTTTGGAATTTAATCACCTCCTTGGAAGCAGAATGCAGATCCCCCGGGGGCTGCATGTTCGCCCTGTGTGAGGCCAGCGGGTTTATTTATGGTTTCTGATTTTATTTATTTCCCTGCCTCAGAGCTGCTCTTCTGCATACAGAGGACCCCGGCTGCTGTCTGCTGCCTGCCTGGCCAGGGCCGCTGTGGGCTGGGCAGGATGAATGGCGGAGTTAGCCCACGGTGTTGACTACAAAGCTGGGCTCCTTCCTGGGGGTGATTTATGTGATGCCACAAGGCCCTCCCTGTGCCCACACATCTCCCCCACCAGCTTTCCCAGCACATGACTTAGGGATGGATAAAGCAACACAAGCCTTGCCTGGAGTAAGTTCCTGAAAATTCCTGTCCTAACTTGGAAGGCTGGGCTCTGCCTATTTTTTCCTTTTCCTCAGGACCCATCTGGGACAGCATCAGCCAGAACTTGTCCTAATGCATTTGGATCCCCTTTCCACACCCTTTTGGTCCCCTATCACCAAGGACCAATTTGAAGGACATAGTCCTTGGGAGGAAGGAGGTATGTGTTGGAGACCACAAGGAGGGGTACCCATCATTTCTGCCTGGCTTCTAGTTTCCATATTCTCTACTTCACTGAACACCCACTCCCTTCTTCCCACTTCCTGCCAAGTAGACGCTGTGTCATTCAGCATCTAAGCAGGAACACAGAAATCAATTCAAGTAGACGACAGAGGGAATGACTGCAGGGCCCTGGTTACACAGATGTTGGAGGGCCAAGAGCCAAATGGGCAATGAAATAACTTAGAAATTGGCAACCACAAGAAATCACTGCCAGCTCTTGGACTGGAGAGAGGGAAGAGAGCGGTGCCAGCCCTGGAGGCGGGGGCCACCTGTGAAGGCAGGGCCCCTGGCTGCTCCAGGCAGGAAAGAACCAGCCCCTGCTGCTGCTTCTCAGACTCTACACTCCCCACTAAGGACTAAAATCCTGCTGACATGGAGCCTGGGGAAGGCAGTCTCCCCTGAGCTGCAGGGCAGGAGAAGGACAGGACAGGGACTTGAGGTCAGCAGGCCCAAGATCAACACAATGGGATCACCTTTCCCTCCTGTACAGAGCTGAGAGGCCACATAGCCAAGATCCCACTGCTGGTCTGGGATTGAGCTAAGGCTGACCTTGACTGCCCCAGGGATGGGAAGCCATTGTGGGCCTTCCTTGGGTAGATATCAAAGCTTCTTGCCCCTTGGCCTCTTCTTTAGGACAAGGAGCTGCTTTGGACACAGTGTTGTTGGTGGTGGTGACTTACAGACATTCTCTTTCTGGATTCCAGGCATGTGAGTTGCTGTAGATGCGATACAGTAATGTGATGCCCGGCCCATCTCCCTTGTCTGAGCACATGACAGAGCTGGAACTTCCAGCCTCCCTTGCAGCTAAGGGGCCATGTGACCAGTTCTGGCCATGGCCTGGTGGAAATAGCAATGTGGGCCTTCTGCAGTCCCAGGCCTTTCAGAGAAGTGGCCCTTCCTCCCCAGCCACGGAAACCTGGATGCTGACACAAATTGTTGACAGAACAACAGAAGACAGAAGCAGGCAGGATCCCTGCAGAGGGTATCGCTGCCCCGAGGAGCCATATAACCTACATTAGGATGCACTGTGACTAAAACAAAAAAACGCTGTTGCATTAAAATACTGAAATTTTGAAGTTTCATTTGCTTGCTTGTTTTTTTACCTCAGCATACCTGGTATTACCATGATGCCACTGCTATATAACGTAATCTCGCAATGACATTTAGGCTCCATCATGTTCTTCCACAAGCCCATGGGCAATGTTCCTTATTAAGACTGTGATCTCTGTGGAGGCTGGGGACTGTGTGACCCAGGCTAGCACCAGGGCTGGCACAAAAGAGAACATAAGTAGCTTATAACTAAATGGGTGAGTGAACAGATGAATAAACCATAAACAGCAAAGCACATCTCAGAACAAGGTCCTGGCTTACACGGGGGCGCCAGAAGGAAGATGCTCAGTCTGAGACAGTAGGCAGGAGGACCTTGACAGATTAGAAAAGCAATCCATTTAGGGTGGTAGAAATGCAAGGTAAGACTTTCAGAAGTTAAACCCAGCCCTGCTGATCCAGGAGGAGGTGAGGGGAAAGCCCGAGGGAAGCAGGGTGGCCTGGTAACATCCTTGGGAACGGCCAGCCTACACCATGTTGGGACAGCACCAGGAGGGAGGAAGCGGCACATGCAAGACAGGGTGTGATCATCCCACTGCACTTGGCCTTCTCCTGGAGCTTATTTTAGCTGTCACATTTAAGAAGGATGGGAGGTGCTGGAGAGGAGCCAGGGCCAATAGGAGAAAGAATGAACAGTTGAAAAAAATGAATAGAACCTGTGGGAGAAGCCTAGGGAGATGGGAGCTCAATGGTCCTGAGGGTTGGGGGGGGGCAGATGGATGCTAATGAAAACCTTTCCAGCTCAGGGGTGGGGAGACAGAGCTGGGGGACATGACTAAATGCAGCAGCAAGAAAGAATTCAGTTAGATTCCAGGCGGTGGATGTTGGCAGCAAGGCGCTTCCCCTGAGAAGGGAGTTTGACTTCCCTTGTCTGTCCCTCTTCTCGCAAGGGCTTGGAGGGGCCTCCGCCCTTTGGACAGGCACAAAGTGCAACTGTGAGGTCCCAGAGCTGTGGAAAGGAGAGCGGTCTGTTAATGGCCCCAGTATCCACTGGCAGCAAAGGAGAAGGGCTTGACTGGTGCCTGCCTGCTCTGGTTTATGGATCTGAGGCAGGGGGTTGGACCAGATGACTTCTGTGGGTTTGGGAATTCCTCATACGCCTGTTGTTTTGGGAATAGGACAGTTTACACCTTGTCCCTCAGTCACCGTATGGTGTAGCCCAGGGAACTATCTTGTGTGGCTTAGAGCAGTTGACATGCTCTAACTCTGACCCCAGGACAGGCTATACAGAAGGGCCACTGAGGAGTAACACAGTCTGGAGAATCCTGGGGAGGGGGGTGGGTCAGGGCTGGAAGGATGCTGGGAGGAGGTTTTCAAATATGACTTCCCTGAAAGTGAAAACTGATCCTTTACCACTACCTGAAGGGCCTCTCAGGCCTACATCAACGTCTGAGCAGGAGATAGACTTCTCTTTCCCAGGGGACATGCTTCAAGGATCTCTGCATCCACCCTCCCGCGCATCCTCAGCTTCGCCCTGAGGGACCTGTAAGTGGTCCACCGCCTCCTCTCCACCAGGGGGCAGTCTCTAGACTTCCTTCTGTTTTTCTAGTGTTTTCACTCCAAGCCATTTGGGTCCCTGGAGGAGGAGTATTCCAGCGCACAGGGAAAGCGATTAATACAGGGCCACCACTTATGTACCTGTTCTCTGAACCTTCCTTGGTCTTGCCGAGCGCCCCACCTGGCCCCTTTCTCCCGCTGGGGTGCTGCAGCCTCCCCTTCACCTGGCCACTAGAGGGCACCATGCCCTCACCTCTACCCCACTCACCCTACCCTTTCCAATTTTCCCCTTCTCTTCCGTCTTGGCAGAAAAGAGCCAACTAGGAAATCCCAGGATGATCTAAGGGACTGAAATCAAAAGGTGTACAGAAGTTGAAAGAGATTTAAAATATGTGCCAGACACCAGGGATTAAAAGGTGACTCAGACCCATACCTGCCACTTCTCAGTTTTAAATGAGAAGCACACAAGGAAACAGGTAACTGCTTTGAAGGGGGGTGAGCTCAGAGAGTTAGAGACATGCAGCCTGCTGAGGGAACACACAAGAGGGCCCCGTGCCTCCAACTGCAGCAGGGAGCTCAGGGAAGATTCCTGAGGAGCCAAGTCTTGAAGGATGAGTGGAAAGTAGCCAGGGAAAGAGGGAAGGGTGTCCCAGGGCTCAGAACAGCATGTACAGAGAGCAGAGGCTCAGAGAAGGGAGTTTTCAGGCTGGAATGTAGGGCATGTCATTGTTTCAACAACCAGCTCTGTTCCTCTTTCTGGTGGGAGGAAAACCCAATTATGTTACTCTAAGAAGCCTGCTGGGGTGTTCCCAGGCTTCACCCCCTCCCATAGTCCTACCTCCCTCCTGGTCTTCCTTCTTGGGGATTTATCCAACTTTGAGAGAAGGATACTGTCCCTCAGTCCTCACTAGTGCTCCCTAGATGTGGACCTCCTAACTTTACTGCCATTCCCATTTTGCTCATGAGGAGCCCAGTGCTCTGTAAGGTATAGGGACCTGCCCTCATTCTGCAGAGTGACAAAGCCCGACTCCATCCAGGCCTCCGGGCCCAGATGCTACGGGCTGTGCTTGGAGAAAGCGGCCATGCCAATACTCTCTGTCCGCAAGGATTCTTGAGACCGACACCAAACATCCGTAAACAAAATTTTTAAGCAAATGATTTCTGATTACAAAAGTAATGCATGCTCATTATTTTAAAACTTAAGCAATGTAGAAATTCATAGTATTGACTGTAAAAGTCTCTCATAAGCCCCCCCACTCCCTCTCCAAGGTAACTACTACTAACAGTTTAGTATATATTCCCATGAGTGGGTAAATGCATGCCATTATTTACATTTACTTAAGTGGAATGAAGGTTTTCTGCAATTTGCTTTCATCACTTAATAGTCAATTCTTGGACAATTTTTCATATCTGTACATATTGCTCTATAAAGTGGGGTCCCTTGTGAGTCCCACTTATTACTGAGGAAACCAAGTTCTAGGAAGGTAAGTTGCCCCAGGCACACAGCCCATAGGGACAGGTTTGTCAGCCCCCACGAGTTCTGGGGTGTCCTGCGGGGAGCTGCCCACAGCCACACCCGCCCATTCACCACTGTTCTTCCAGCATCAGCTGCTAGGAATTTTTAGGAATGGATTTCTGTGTCATTTGTAATAGATCAGGAACATATCGGTAAGACAGATTGCCTGAACCTTTGGGGTGGTTTTCTGTGAGCTGATAAAGTCCTGTCAGTTGAAAATCAAGACTCATCCCTCTTGTGTGTCAATGAGTCTTTCTCCCTGGAAGGCAGCCCTGGGTCTTCACTCCTTTCAGTGTGTATACATGGAGGGGGTGGGCAGGGAGGGGAGGCTGAGGCAGCGGCTCAGATCTCTGACCTAACAGCCCCCCTGAAATATCCACCTGTCCTGCCTAAGGGAGGAGGCACCGTGGGGAGTCAGCTGGGAGCATCCCTTTGCTGGTCACTACTCAACACACGCCCGGCCCCAGCATCACGTGGGGTAGGATACAGAATCCAGGACCCCCCCACCCAGACTGGCTGAATCAGAACCTGCATTTTAACAGGACCCCAAAGGGATTCCTGTACAGGGCACGCTGGCAACAGCTTGACTTTGGCAGCATTCTGGTGCTTATCAAGCCAGCCCGTGACTTCCGTTCTAGATGCTTAGTTGACATACTCAGTACTAGAGACTTAATAAGAGCTAGCAATCCCAGTGGAGCTTCTATGCGCCAGGCAACCCTACAAGCATTTGCCTTGTATTGACTCATTTAATCCTCTGCGATGCGGTACCATGAGCAGACTGAGTTTATAGAGGGGACATCGAGGTATAGGGGAGTCACCTGACTTGCCTGAGGTCATGTGCTTACATGTAGGTGAGCCAGGGCCGAGCCTGGCACCCCAGGATGGCCACCACTACCCCACAGGGCCCGCAGGAAGACAGGGAGAAGAGCCTGGCTGACAGGGGGTTGTTCTCACAGGCATCTCTGGAGCAGCATTTCTAAGTTCTTGCCAGTGCATCCTGTTTTGTTCACCCCCTTCTTTTTTCTTAAGATTTATTTTTTAATTTTTGCATACAAGCTGGGGTGCAGGCCAGAGGTGTGGGGCAGTGAGAGTGTTCACCAGAGACAGAGCGGGGAGCAGAACAGGCAGATCAACTGGAGTACACTGCTGAGGGGAGCAGTGGGTGAGGCAGGAGAGGTTACTGCACCATGTGGGAATCTCCCCGGCTGGGCATCGAACTTGCGCCACAGCCCAACAGATCCACAGCGCTGCGGTTAAACCGTTGCGCCACCAGGGAGCCAGCCCCTCGTTCACTCCCTTCTGCCTTCCCAAAGACTGATCACCTTCGAGCAGCTGAAAGAGCTCAGGATTCTCCTCATCACTGCTTCCACAGGGGTGCTGGGACCAAAAGTAGCAGCACAAAATACCTTTCAAAACTCTTTATCATCCATTATCTCCCTTTATCTCCCCAAGAACCAAGTCAGAGTGGGTGGGCATTATCCTCACAGGTGCCCAGGAAAGGAGGTCAGAGGTGCCAAGTACCTTAGCCAAGGTCACGAGGAGCTGAAGTGGCAGCTGGGCCTCCTGGCTTCCCTGCACATCGCTTTCATCTCCCCAGTCTACTCTCTTTTCCAGAAGACTCCATCCCACTCTCCCCAACCTGAAGGCGGCCCACATCGCCTCTCCGTGCTTCCGCAGCTCTGTGGGGAAACCAGGTCCCTGATGGAGCCTAGCCTCTCTCCCAGGCTGCCTCCTGCCTGAAGCAATTATAAATCACGGCATTTTCCCTTCATTCAGACCTGATGTTTAATTCATCGCTATTCTGGCTGCTTTAATGCAGAGCATTTATTCAGCGGAATAGCTTTGTTTTGCCTCCCAAGCTTTATTCTGTTTAGAATACCATTTCCATTGCAGAGGGGGCTTGCTATTAGCTAGCTTCCAGGATCTCCCCCTCCCGCTCCTCAAGAGTGGGCTTGCTCTGCCTTCCTCGGGGACTGAGTCGCATCAGCTCCTGCCTGACAAGGAGTCCAGACTTTTCTGTCCTTGGTCCAAGCATCTGACATTCTCTATTGCTCAGCCCTCCCTTTCTCCCAGGCCATGTGCCCGGTGGAATGAGTTGTCTGGCTCTTTGTTCCCTGGCTTGCAAACCCCACAGCTGGGAAACTTAGCCTCCTTCCAGGTTCAGGCCCATCTTGGGCTCCACTCTCCAGATGGGGGCTGCCCCTGCCCTCCACACAGGAAACTGGAGGGACCTGTGGGGCACAGCAGTCATGGAGCTCCTGTCATATGCTCTGGACTGCTTCTTCACTCCGCCTGGTCTAGACAAATCTAGAACTCTGGACTCCTGTCCCTGCACACTGCCACACCAGGCCCCACCTCCACAATGGACTTCCCACATGACCATTCCATGGCCCCAGATGTCAGCATATTTAAAGTCAAGTGCCAAGTGCCTTCGAGATAGCCGTTTTCCCCCTTAGCTGAGTACCTGGCTTAAAATCCAGTTTGCATCTAAAACTGTATTGCCCATCTTCTCATGTACCTAAGTGTGTCCATTGAACTCAGTTCTGACCCATAAGATCTAAGTAGAAATGGGACTTCTGTGAAGCCTTCATAAAATGAGAGAAGACGTCATTTTAAAAGGCTCCTTTCGGGGGCCTCCCTGGTGGTGCAGGGGCTAAAGTCTCAGCACTATTAAGCTATCACCAGCCACTGTGGCATGTTTGATCCCCAGCCAGGGAGCTACCCACATGGCGCAGCAGACCTCTCTTGTCTCGCCCGCTGCTCCCCTTAGCAGTGTATTTCAGTAGATCTGCCTGTTCTTCTCCCCACTCTATCTCTGATGAGTCCTCTCACCTCCCCCCCGACTCCAGCCTACACCCCAGTTCTTGTATGCATAAATAAAAATAAATCTTTAAAAAATATAAGTCTCCTTTCTCTTACTATTTAGCTGCAAAATCTGGGGTTCTAGCAGAACTTTTGGACCATGAGTCAGAGCCATAGGTAAGTGTAAGGGAGACCGAGTGTAAGGAAGGGGTCCGGGGCCCTAATGCTGAAGATTCATCCTGTTTTTGTGGTTGGCTCATCTCGGAATTTCTTGTACAACAGCAATCCAATTGTGTCTTGCTCTAGTGCCATTATTTTATATCTTTCCGGTATAGGTAGTCAAATCGATTCCTAATTGATAAAGACAGCCACTTACCTATTTCTTGATCTGCCTGATGGGAACTTCTTGCCTGCCAAGTGCACTGCTGGAGCCAGTTTCTGATTCAGCATTTATGGATGTGACATACCTGATGGAGTGGACAGGAGAGGTACAGCGGGGTCGGCGATCGGGAGGGACTGGGGACACAGAATCAAGAGTGTGGATAGAATTCAATCTGCTCACTTTGGAGTTCAGATGAAAGGACTGAGTTTCAGAGACAATTAATCACCATCTCAACCTGGCCTTCTACTCCACTTAGAGCTTGGAAACAGCAGAGAAAACTGATCAGTTTTCCAGTCTTGTCCCGGGCTGGTCCTGAGTGAGGACCCAAGCTCACCTAGGCCAAGCTTTCTCTTTTCTTCTTCTCTTATTAGGTGCCTTTATTTATTTATTTAAGATTTATTTTATTTTATTTATTTATGTATACAAGAGCTGGGGTGCAGGCCATAAGGGTGGGGGTGAGAGGATTCACCAGAGACAGAGTGGGGAGCATAACTGATAGATTGACTGAAATACACGGCTGAGGGGAGCAGTGGGTGAGACAGGAGAGGTCTGCTGCACCATGTGGTAAGCTCCCTGGCCAGGGATGGAAATCAAGCCGCAGTGGCTGGTCATAGTGTGGTAGTGCTGCTGAGACTTTAACCCCTGAGCCACCAAGGAGGCCCTGAATTGAATTCTTAATGTGATTTAAAATCTGATTGCGGAAACTGATAGCCGGTGTGTGTGTGTGTGTGTGTGTGTGTGTGTGTGTGTGTGTGTGTGTGTGTGTGTGTGTGTGTGTGTGTGTGTGTAGAAGAACTGGGGTTAGGCCAGAGGTGTGGGGGATGAGAGGATTCACCAGAGACAGAGTGGGGAGCAGAACAGGTAGATTGACTGAAGTACACTGCTGAGGGGAGCAGCGGGGGTGACAGGAGAGGTCTGCTGCGCCACGTGGAAAACTCCCTGGCCAGAAATCGAACTCGTGCTGCAGTGGCTGCAGATAGCTTCATAGTGCTAAGACTTAACCCCTCGTGCCACTAGGGAGGCCCAGAGATGCCTTTATTTATAAGGCATCAGATTTCTTATCTCACCAAGCAGATACAGGGCAAAGAATGAAACCTTCTTTGGGGCAAAGCTGCCTGGTTGGAGGTGGGGTCCTTCCACCCTGCCTGGGGCTGGAGGAGGGCAAGTTCTGCTTTTACTTCCAGATTCCCAGCACAGGGTGTGAAGGTTAAACACGGACTCTGAGACCAGGCTGCTTGAATGGACTCCTGACTCCCATTTACTGTGTGACCTTGGAAAAATTGCTTAACCTTTCCATGCCTCAGTTTCCTCATGTAATACAGACATAAGAATTTATACCTACCTATAAGGTTTCTGTGAAGATTCAGTTAGTAAGAACCTATAGTATATGTTAGTCATTACTTTCATTTTTCACAGATTCTAGGTGAAGTTCCCCTTGCAATAGAGGCTGTGGCATTTTCTCCTTTTGCTCCTTTTTTACATTACCGTATCGTATTAGCTCCTTGATGGCAGGGAGCGACTAGCTAAGCTGGTTATCTATGTTAGTCTTTGCCCCAGGTCTCAGCTCAGTGCCTGCCCCATGGGAGATACTGGAACAAGATCTTGTGGACGTGACTGGGTAGAAGTGCAGCGTTCCCTCACTTTCCAGGAGCATCCCTCTCCTGCTCCCTCCTTCCCAGCCTTCTTCCATCTCTCTGTCTCTGCCAGTCTGTTGTTCAGGACAGGGGACCCTGGCCACCCACACTCTGCTCCCACCTCCTCACTTTCCCGAGGCGGCCAGCTGCCAGGGGAACCTGTCTGTGGCCACACAGCCTGTTGTCTCAGTGCCAGGACAGGAGCCCCAGCTGACCAGCTCTCGGCCCAGTGTCCTGGCTACAGCACCTCTGAGGTCGACTGGTAGACATGATACCAGGATTCCTGGGCTCGGTTCCCCTTGACCAGTACAAAGAATAGAGTGTTGAGGAGAAGGAAAGTGGTTTTATTTATCTACAAATGAGGACGGTAGCAGATTAGAGTCAAAACGACTACCCTCTTTCTCAGTAGCAGAGAGCAGGGGTATCTAACTAGGACCATAGGGGATTGAAGGGGGTGGGGGGTAGGATCAGCACACTTGCCCTTGCAACACAAGGGTCTGATGGTCAACAGTTCTGATGTCTTTGCAACTTTCTGGCCTTGGCTTTGCTTTGAATTGTCTTTGTAGCAAGGCCCTTTGCCCTCAGAATGCAAAGGAAAAGCACCATGTTAGTCAAACATAAAAGTCAAGGTTTGCTTATTGTTTAACTTAGAGCATCTTTTTCCGAGGCGGAGAGAAGTGTGTGTTCTTTATCGCTGCACCAGAAATGCAGTAGGAGACCATGAAATGTTTGATGAATGAATGAATGAATGAATGGATCCTATCAGGAGAGAAGAGTTGCTCCAAGAATATCACCTCTCCTTTCCTTAAACCACCCCCCCCCGTGACCCGGTGGCCTCTACGCCGCCAGCCTACGCACCCTGGCAGTGGGAAAGGGCATGCCCTCTGTGCTGAGGGCCCCCAGGGGAGGTCCGGCCTCATGCTCGTGTCCACAAGGGTAGTTGTGCTTGTGGCCTCCCTGCTGCTGGCGCCTGTGTGATATAGACCCTTTCCACTGTTCTGGGGGGGACGCGGCGGGGAGGGGGTGTTTAGAGGTCCTGGCTGTTCTCCGAGATTAAGCTTCTTCCTAGGGGCTGTGATTCTCGGACCCTCCTTGAGCTGGCGGTCTGCTCCGAGCCTGTGTGTGGTCCCCGCAAGGCCCATCTGGACAAAGTGACTCCCCGGGAAACCCTGTGGCTGATTTCTGGCTCTGCCTATTTGTTTATTTCTACAAAAAGTTAGCACCCCATTGGGTCTCCTCTCCTGTCAAGGAAACTCCCCAAAGCCCTGTCTGAGGCTCTCCTTGCAGGCCCAGCCCTTCCTCCTGCCCCTCCCCCTGAGCCTCGCCTTGCATGTCCAGTGCCACCTGGTGCTGCCTGCCTCCCCTCGCGCTCTTGTCTTACTCCCATTCCCTACAATTGGAGCCTGAATAATAAGTTATTTCACAGGAAGATTGATCTGGGTATTAGGGCATCGTTTAGTTTGCCATTACAGCAGCCAATTTTGGTTACATGCTCAGCTGTGAAGGAAAATGGGCCAGGCTGCTGGAACTTTCTGCCTTATGGAGCTGGTGGGTGGGAGGAGAGGCAGAGGGAAGGGTCAGAGGAGGAGCTCTGGCTGACTTTGTTCTTGTCATGTGGTGCTGGGGAAGAAATTACTAAGAATGAAAAGGGGTATCACCCTATTTGAAGGGGAGAGAAGGATTAGGGTTTACGTACGGAGATGCCAGTGATGGGAAGACTTCTGCTAAATAACTCGGTGAAGAAATCCCAAATTAAAGAATATTTCAGAATCGCCAATATTTCAAAACAATGGAATGACTGAGCACCCCTACCCCCTACATCCCATATTAGAGCCAGCTGGAGGGCTTAGGGTGCTTCCCCTTCCACACCTCCAGCTCTGATGTGGGGGTACAGCAGCTACCCTCGGGGAGTCCCAATCTGATAGACGGGGGAGATTCTCTTTCATGTCCCCTCCCCCGGGGGCTCTCCCTACCTTCCACCCCAGTATCTCTACATCACATCACCCCATTTATTTCCCCCACCACCCTTTTCACAACCTAACATTTCCATTTTCATTTATTTTATTTTGGCTCACTTGCCTGTCTCTTCCTCAACTAGAACGTAAGCTCGATGAGGGCAGGGACCTGGCCTGCACTATCCCTCTGTTTCCCCGGTGCCTGAGGAGTGCCTGCACCTCGTGGCATGTCAGTCATCCCCCTTTGCTTAAATAAGTGAATGAGAGGAGACGCGTCGGCTCCCTGGGCTGCAGCGGGAGACCAGGCAGGGCATCACCCCTGCTTCCCAGGATTTCTGTCCCCTTTGGGCAACTCATGAAAGAGCTCGGTCTCCATTCTGTGTGGGCTGTGTACACACCCTCTGTGCAGTATTTTGAAAATAACTCAGGGCACTTGCAGTCACAGAAACCACCCTTTGAAAGGGGGTTAAGAACTGGTGTAAGGGGAGCACGTGAATGTGGAGTCAGCTGATGTGAGCCTGCCTTTTGGGAAGCCTCTGTGTACCTCTGAACTTTGTTTTTCTTACCTATTTCTTGAACAACTAAAGTAGTAATGCTTGTGAAAATGCTCTGTTGCCCATAGTGTTCTGTGAATGTGAGTTGTTATTGAATCCCTTTTCCTAATGCATCTATGGCAGAATGTACCCATGGGCACGAGAGGCCCCTCCGGGAGGCCCCCCAGAAGCTCACCATCACTGAACAAAAGCCGGCCCTTTTGACTTGTCTCATAGGGGAGTCACCGGCCTGTGAGGACGTCACTTAACCCTGTGTCCTGTGTGCCTGCAGCCTGGCTTGGCGGGGTGATAACCAGAAGACCTGCTAATGATTGGCCGGGAGCATTTAGGCATCAGAAACAGCGGAAGCTGAATAGGCTGGAGCTACATTACCAAGGCGATTAAAGTTAAAAACTACTAAACAACCACAGCTTGCTTCCCATCATCCACCCCACAGGCATCCAAAGCAAAACTAACAAGAATGTGCTAGAATACAGCGGACACTGAGATTTATTAATACCTTGTGTTCGCCCAAAACTTTAAAAGCAAGCTCCTGGGCACTGAGAGCATCAGTTTCCAGGCATCGTGGAGCAGCAAGGAGCCCCTCCCTGAGCACCCCAACACCCCAACTGAGAAACCTTGAGGGCTGCATTTCTGAGCACAGTGGTGACATATGGAAATAGCAGGTAAGACCTGGGTGGTCCACGGGGTCAGAGTTGAAGATTCTGGCAGAGCAGCCAGAGAGAGGGGGACCACAGGTGGGAACTGGGGTTTGAGGATGGGGGAGGTCTTCTTGTGTGAGTGAAGGTACTGACTGAATCCCCCTGGCAGAAGTAGCTAAAAGTATTGGTCTGCAAACAGCCCTCATTCTGCAATTATTGGCAGGTTCTACAAACAGAGGGAGGTTCTGCAAACAGCATAAGTGTGTTAACAGCTTCAGACTCCCTAAACAGCAGCTTGCTCTATACACAGAGAATGGTGCAGTCATCAGGGACCAGGGAGGCAGGCGGCCACAGGATTCATACCCCAGGATTCAAGCCACAAACCAAAAGACCATCTGCTGATGCATGTAACAGGAAGGACGTGCATTCATTTCAGCGTTTGCCCAGAAGACCCCTGCCACTGGCACCCCTTTGTGGGGCACCTGCTGCCCACTCCCTGAAAAGACTGGAGGACAGGCACATCCTCCATTCCTTCCCCACAGCATCACCCAGGTCCACAGCGTCACAAAGCCTCCTCATTGGGAATCTTGGGGTGTCTGGCTGTGGCAAGCTTGAGCCATGCATTATTAAGAGGGAGGCTGGGTCCTTGCAGGAGTCTGAGGCTGTTGGCAATGGTGTCGTGCGGCATTGTTCAGTCCTTCTGGTTTACAGTCGGTTTGAACATCCATTATTTATGGCAGCTGAGTGGCTGTGAACAAGCTGAGACTCAATTAAGATAACATTTCCCCTCCCGGAAGCGGCGGTTAATGCTGAGGAGTTATTCCAACTCACCCTTTACCCTGCACAGAACCAGAGGTACAAAGCGACCACGAGGCAGACTTAGAGAAACTCAAAGGTTGAGAGACTGAGACAGAGATACACAGAGATAGAAAGACAGAGATACACAGAGAACACAGAGATAGAAAGAGAGGCGGAAGGCAGAGACACCCCGGGCCAAGAGGTGACTAGTTTCCCCCATAGCCTCCCTTGGCAACGCTGGTGCTGGGGTTCCCTGCTCCACCTGGAGGAGAGGAGCCTCACTGACTTCTTGCATTCAGAGCTCCTCAAGTTGAATATCCCAGCCTCCCCCTCTCTCCCTTCCCTTGGACTGTCCACCCACATTGTCCAGTTCCCCAGCACATGGGAGAGCCCACCCTGTCCCTGAGGACTGTGGGTGGGAATGCAAGGGATGTGGCTGTCAGTGAAACTGCTCGCTGCCCAGCTCTGGAGTTCAGGGACTCCGAGGACAGGAGAGGGAGATGAGAAGTGTGGCCGCGTAGGAGCTCCTGGGCAAGAGTGGAGAGGTTTGGGGATGAAGTTGGAAAGAGAAGGAGGGGGCAGAGGAGTGGCTAAGAGAGATGGGGGAGAAGGAAGAGGGAGTCAGTCTTCTGCTCGGCCCACCCTCACCCCGCCTCTGCATCTGCCCTGCCACTTAGCCTCCCTTCTGCTTCCAGGGGGGCAGCTCTCCGAGGTGCTGAGAGTCCTGACAAGTCACCGCCATCCACCTGCTCCTGCTCTGCCGGCTCTTCTTTCTCGTTAGTCCTGGTCTCACTGTCATCTTCACATTACCTTTTAGCAGCTGGGGAGCTTGAGGGCAGGACTCGTATCTCATTCACCTTTGTGTACGCACGAGCATGCGCACAGCACACCTGCATGCACACGCTGATGGCTGGCGGCGTTCAGGCCCACTCCGGGGAGGGCCTTATCAGTCAGGGTGTTTGAAGATCTTCTCAGGGTAGTTTAAGCAGGAAAAGGGTATGTTAAATCATGGGGGAGGCAGACTCAGACTTTGAAGGAGACCATCCCATCAGGAATAAAACCCAAAGCACCCCTTGACTGCGTTCCCACTGAGACCTCACAGCTGCACAGTTGGCTCCCACTGCCGAGGCAGGGTTCTGGAAAGTCCAGCCTGCAGCCTCCAAAGCCAGATGCCTCTGCCATGGCTCTGAGAAAGAAATAGACACCGCATGGCACCATGCTTATCTCGGGCCAAAACCTCTGGCAGGTGGTCCTGCTGGCAGGGGCCACGTCCATGCCTGTGTCCTGGTTATCAGCGGCTGGGAAGACAGTCTGGCTTCTTGCTCCAAGAGGCAGGACTCACCGAGTGGGGACTCAGCAAATTGGGGAGGGATGTTCAAGTGATGTGGGTGGCCAGAAAGCATGCCCATGTCCTCCAGAGGCCCTGGGGGACGGCTAAGCACAGGAGTGGACTGGAAGCAGCATTGAGGAAAGTGGCCACTCATTGATCCAACCCCTCCCCCCACATTCATTCCAATCCTCAGTGCAAGGAGGGGAAAGAGGAACATCAGGCAGGCTTCCTGACTCAGGAGAGTACCTCCCTGGGGGAGGGTTGAGGAGGGGGCCGTGAGCAGCTGCTGCGAGGGCATCCCAGGAGAGCTGGGGCACCTGTGATCAGACAGGCCAGTGAGGGTGAGATGGCCTAATTAGGTAGAGCAGAGGGTTGCTGGGAAGCAGGAAAGGTGTCTTCACTTACAGCTCACCTTCTGCCAGGGAGCTGTCCAGTACCGCTCGAGGAGGGCTAACAGAGGGGGTGCACCTCCCAGACTGATTAAAAGGGACCAGAGTGAGGGAATGGGTTCTAGACCCAGAGGTTGGCAGCAGGTGGTCTGACTGCACACGTCCCATCTGCTCTCAGGGACAATTCTGCTCCTGGGTTCCCTCCTTGGGTTTAGGATTATAAAAGACAAGGACGCCCCCCTCTGGACTCTCCAGAGATGGAAGATACTAGTGCTGGGATTTCCAGCACCTGATAGAGGCTGGGGGTTGGGTGGGGTTGTGACCCCCTCCACCTTGCGTCAGGGGTTGTTCATTCCACCCCAGCATCATATGGGTTACATCCTCCTGCTCACTCTCTCACGTCTCCATCTAGAACCTTCACAACATATCATCAGGCAACTTTCCCAGCATGAATCGTTCCCCATTTCCATTTATCTTTGTGCCTTTCATTTAGAGGGATCCACCAGCATCAGGCAGATTCACGGGCCTAATCGGGCCTGATGCATCACTAACCAGACAGGGAACGCGCGTCTGGATTTGTCGCCCGGCAGGTACAGATGTCGGAGGCTCTCATCCATGAGACGGAATCACTCTTGAGGATTGAGCAGCTCAGGCGGCGTCAGTCAGAGGCAGCTGTGCATCTCCAATGTTGGGCAGAGGCTGCAGAGGAACCCCCTCCCACAGACCGAGGTCAGCAGGCACAAACCGAACTTCATACGTTGAATTATGCAAGACTTCTGCCTCCGAACTGAGTATTTCTAGCTTTTTCAGTAACATTTCACACCACCTCCTCCCTAGAAACTAATGAGTCTTTATAGACAGCGCAGGTAAAGAGATGAACAGAGTCTCGGAGGCAGAACACCTGGTTTGAACCCCCAGTTCTGCTATCTCCTAGCTGAGCCTCCTAGGGAAGATCATTTACCCGTTCCAGGTCTCAGTGGGCTTGTGGGCTTATTATAAGCCAGAAGTGGGACTCTGACAGCTCCATCTCCTGTGCTTCTACGGCAGCACCTGGCTCCTGCTTCTGTTAGGTGATGTTATAGTAAGAAACCTACACTTGTTAGCTGTGTGTGGCAGTGGGTAAGGTACTTGATCTCTTTGAGGCCTGGTTAGCTCCTGTCTAAAATGGACAAGGTGGCCTTGGTGGTGTCCTTGGTAGGGTTGTTGAGAGGGTCAGCACCTGCGAAGCCCTAGGACAAAGTGGTATACAGAGACCTCGGGAAATGTTGCTCCTTTTGGTGGTGGTGATGATGGGCATATTCTGGCCCCCACCTCTGTGACTTAGAAGCCTCCTGTTTGTTCATCTTGCCTCTCCCATCAGCCTGGGCAAGATCAGGAGCCCAACTGTGTCCAGCCTGGATCCTGGCGAGGTGGAGCGTCCCATGGACCCACCTTTGATGAACCGATGCAAATTACACTGCTGTGCGAAAATGAGGTGCCACCACAGCCGCACAGAATGCGGGGGCATCTGTCTGCTGTGAGGACCTGGGTGAGCGGCAGCTCCTCTCTGATCCTCAGTTTCCCCATCTTTGATATGAATAATACCCAAACCATAGAGAATGAACTTAGATGATGTCTCTGAAGCTTCTAGCACAATCCCTGGCCCATGGTGGATGCTTAAAAATGGCAGCTGGGAACATGCCATCTCTCGCCTTTCCCTGCTCAGGCCCCTTCTCCCTTCTGCACCCTGCGATAGTCCAAAGCAGCATCCCAGGCTCCAAAGTGACCTTCACCTGCCCCCAAGTCCCAGAGCCTGGTCAACTGGAGTTATTGGTGTGGCTGTGAAAAAATTAATCCCCACAAGGTGTTGTGAGAATTGATAGGTTCTTTATCCCCAGGGCCACCTGCACTTACAAGAAGTTTGGTAATGGCTCTATTCACCAGGTGGCAAGCAGATGAAGTAAGTGTTTAGAGTAGTAAATAGGACAATAGGTAATGATGGAGCCCAGACAACATGAACATTCAAATTCAAAATTGTTTGACACTATGTTAGCCAAACAAAGCATTTGACTCTGGGTCCCCAGTTTGCCACTCTTAAGATGAAGTTGGCAGGAATGGTAGAATTCCAGGCAAGGGATGGAGCAGGAATGGGTAGCTCTCACCCCCAGCCCTTTCAGTCATTCTAGGCCATTTTAATTCTTCTAAACCTGAGAAGACAACAGGCTCCTCCCTGCTCCCCTCAAAAGAAGCCTGAGCGTCACCCCATGGGGGATGGTGCCCCTCACACTGCTGGGAAGGCCTGGCAACTCAGTGGCCACCTCTCCATGACACAAGCTAAGCCCGATATCCTGTCCTTTCTGTATTTAGTAAAGGTTGGGGCTTAAATGTCAATGGATGCTATCAGATCATTGTGACAGTTACCATCTTAAACTGAGAGAAAGGAAGGAGGAAAGGGAAAATCACCCAGCACCATCAAGACCTGTGCTTTCACATTAATGCCTCACCTGCCTTGGCCTGGGGAGGTAGCTGGGCAGGCCTTGGGGCAGGCAATGTGATGACAATGATCACAGACCACCACCCCCCCTAGAGGGCCCAGGGCACCCCTGCTCCTCTCGGCAGCCTGCTCAGTCATCATAGCTCTGGCTTGGAAAGAGACAGACCAGGTGCAAGTCTCAGTCCCAAACTAACTTTGTGACCCCTGCAGCTTCCTCAACCTCTCTGAGCCTCAGTTTCCTCATCTGTAACATTGGGGAGATGTTAATTTCTTTGAGTGTTTATGCTTTTAGGACACTCAACAGGCAGTAGTACTCAGCACACAGTACCTCTCATTTCTGCTCACATCAAATCTGCCCTCCACCAAGGTACCCTGGGAGGGGCATCTGAACATGCCCCACATTGGGGAACGCTGTAGGGTCAGATCACTAAGCCTTTACCTCTGAATCCTGACATGAGGTTTGGCCTTCCAGGGAAGAAAGCCAGAAGATGTTTCTATACTCTGCCTTCAGTGCAAGAGGGTTCTGAAGACTTGGAACAGTCACCTGACTAATGGATTTGATGAGCGATAGCACCCATCACAGCTCACCTGGACCAGCACGTTACAGGCCAGTGCTGCTCTACGCACTTAACCTTCACCCCTCAGGTTGTGTTTTCATGACAACCCAGTGCATGGGGACTACTGTCACCTCCACTGGACAGATGCGGAAACATATGCACAGGGGGCTAAGCAAATACAGAACTGGGGATTGGAACCAGATGGGCTTTGTGGGTATTCTCAAGCCCGTGGTGGAGGGAGGGCTGCATGAAGAGGGCATCTAGACCTGGCAGATGCGTCAGGAGGCAGAGCCAGGAACTGCACAGTTCATGCCCAGCTCCTCTGCGCCCAGTCATTTCAGCTCCCGATACTCTCTTCCTTTTATTCTTCTGTATGTGTGTGGAAGGGAGTGGGGGCAAACGGGATGCTCAGGTGTGGGGATGGCAGGAACTCAGCCCCTCTGGGGGCAGCCAGAGCCTCTCCTTCCCGCGGGGTGCTGGTGCACCAGGAAGTAGGCCTGTGCCCACATTCCCACCCGCAGGAGTCACCACAGCACCTCCTCCTTCCAGGTCGATCTGCATCTGGGCTTCTAGGGGGCAGGAGAGGGTAGAAATTAGTCCTGAAGAGCCAAGGCAGCCGGGGCAAGTTCCCCAGGAAATGTTCTTGACACTTGTGCAACGAGCCTTCTTGAAAGGGGCCTCTCACCCCTCATTGCATTCTCTGGATACACTAGAATCATCTCTGTAGTCTGACCCCGCTCAGCGAGCTGTGGTCTGGACGCTTCCTCCCTCACCTGTCTGGAGCACAGCCCTTGGACTCGGGATTAGAATGGTGCTAGTTGCCTTCAAAAGGGGCTGCTGAATTTCCACCAACTCTCCTCCAGGGCCCATATCCACTGGGTCACCAAGGACCAGGCGGGGTCTTCCTGGCCACCGGGAGGCCTTCTGACCCTGACTCTCCAAGCACCTGCAGTTTGCAATTCTCCCCCACATCACATGCCCATGATGGAGTGAGGCTCTGTGTCCCTTTGGCCTCTCACCCAGGCCCAACTCCAGCCTTCCTCTGCCCAGCTCAGCACCACCTGCCCGTGTGTCAGCCAGCACTCTGCAGGGAACAGAAACCCTGGGGGTATCTCAATGGAAGGATTGGACAGGAGATAGGGACTGACAGAGTCTACAGAGGGACAAGACAGACTGAATTGGGCATCACTGTGAGGCTTGGGGCTTGTAGTCCCATCGGTGTAGCTGTGAGCCCGAGCCCAACAGCCATGGCCACACCGAGGACCACAGATGCTCCTGCAGCTGCCCTACACTCAGGAAACGGGTGACAAGACCACGAGTGCACCAGCCACTGCAGACCCTCGCGTGGGCCTGCACCCACTCCCCCAACACCATCACAGAGGCACGGCCTCTGCCTCCCTGCAACCTTCTGGGTCTCATGGGGATACATCTTATTGGCAAAACTTAAATTGCAGCCAGAATCCCAGCAGCATAGGATTATGGGAAATGTCATTTTTATCCTTCTCACCCCTACGATGGCGAGAACACAAAGAGGGGTGGATGAGGACAGATGTCAAGTGCTAATAGGTGATGACCCCCACCTACAGAACACATTTGAGTCTCAGCAGTGCAGCCTGGTTTAGCCCTACCCAATCCTGTGGCCATGTCCAGAACCTTGCCCCACACCCCACACCCCACACCCCACACCCCACACCCCACATCCCACACCACTGGTGATCCAGCCCTCAGCTGGGTTGGAGGACTGGCCCGGCTCCACCCATACCCCACCTCACCCCAACCTACATCCTCTTCACCCCAACCTACATCCCCAGGCTTTGGGGGCTTCTTTGGAATGGAATTGAATCCAAAGGCAGGCTGCCAATGGAGAGCAGTGGACTGGGATCTGAAAGTTTAGTAAGCCTGGGCTTTAGCTATAAACACGTCACGGGCCCTCACTGAGCCTCATTCTCACAGCAAATCCATCCCTTAGGTCCTGTCTTGATGTGAGACTGAGATGTCTAAGCATCTCTTTCTATAAGCAGAGGGGACATGATCTCACACCTCCAGGTACTTCAGGTCCCCCGGTACCTGGGCACAATTTTGCAGTGTCAAGCCAGAGTCACTGGCCAACTCCACCCAGGAAGCCTGGGGTGGGGACAGGTGAGACATCTGGAGTGGGGGAAGGGCTGGCTGAGCAGAAGGTAGGATAGGCCGAGAACTGCTTCCAGCTGACAATTTCCCCTCCACCTGAGCCCATCCCCCACCCGATAACCCATTCACCTCCCCCCAAATCCATGCCCCATCTAACAACCCACTCCCACCTAACCACCTATCTGACAACCCATCACCCACTTAAAACCTCCCCCTGCTTAACAACTCACACCCAACTTGAGCTCCATCCCTGACCTGATGACCCAGCCCCTCACCAAGGCCTTGTGGTTTGAGGGCCTTGGCACAGAGTGGGCTGAGTATACCTGCTCCGGGCAAGCCCCGGGGAGGGTGGATGAAGCTGGGGGTGTGGGGTGCTTACAGAGAAGCGGGCAGGTAAGAGCAGGAGTGGAGAACTTAGACCACAGAGGGAGCAAAGTCTGGGCTGGGCTGGACCTGGAGACCAGGCCTCTGCCCCTCTGCCGTTGCTACTGGGGCACCCCCCTCCTTAGCCAGAGCTTCGCAGAGTAGTGGAAGCCACACTCAAGCCAATGACCTTGAGGCTGAACATCCTGCTTTATCCCATCAGCGTCAGAGTGAAGACCTTGCTGTCACTCGGGGATATTTATAACCTGCCTGGCAGGCCTCAGTACCTGGCGGCCTGGAAACTAGGCCACAGAAGCCACAGAGGAGGCAGACACTGCTGCTGCCCCTCCCGGGGAGTGAGGCCTACGTTCGGGGGCAGGGGAGAGAGAGGCGCTCTGCCCCAGCTAGAAAACTTGCTCCAGGCCCCTGGAGGAGTGGGGTTTCCAGAAGGGCTCTGTGTGCCTATGAGAAGCTTGTGTCCAGGCTTCCTCTCCTACCCAATCACCACGAGTGGCCCCCGGTGTGAGCTGCAAGCATTTCCTCCATCTCTGCCGCTTTAGGCCATCAAAAGGCACAAGAGCTGCAGTGTCTGGGAGTACGTCCTCACAGCCAGACATGACCACCAAGGCCTTCACGCACCCCTCCTCCACCCCGTGGGCACATGCAGCGCGGGAAAGCGTGGTGTGGTCACTAGGATTCAGACTGCCTGGTCGGATTCTGGTGCTGCTGCTCCGTGTGACCTTGAGCAATCTGGTTGACCTATCCATGTCTCAGTTTTCTCATCTATTAAGAGGAGACTCCATGAATGAACAGCTCAGTGGTGCCCTGAGTAGGCCCTATGTGTGCTGATGTACACAGAAAGATTTATTGGTTGGAGTAGCGGCCCCAGCCGGGCTTTCTGTGCTCAAATCCTAAATCTGCCACTCACTGGTTGAGTGACACTCTGCCCACTACTTAGCCTCTCTGAGCCTCAGTTTCTTTCACCATAAGATGGGGAATAATAATAGTAATGACCTCATGGTGTTGTGTAAGGATCAAATACATTTTTTGAATTATTATTTATTTATGCATACAAGCTGGGTATGGGCCAGAGGTGTGGGGGGGGGTGAGAGGATTCATCAGACACAGAGTGGGGAGCAGAACAGGCAGATCCACTGAAGTACACTGCTGAGGGGAGCAGCTGGTGAGACAGAAGAGGTCTGCTGCGCCATGTGGGAATCTCCCTGGCCAGGGATTGAACTCGTGCTGCAGTGGCTCTGGATAGCTTCATAGTGCTGAGACTTAACCCGTTGCACCGCCAGGGAGCCCCAGAATTAAATACATTAATATATAAACTTCTAAGAATGGTGCTTGGCACATCATAGTAGGTGCCCAATTAGTTCTAGCAATGATGACGATTCTGGCAAACTCTTCTTCCGGCCAGCTCTCCCTCTCCTTTCTGCTTCCACACTTAGCCCGCACAGTTGTTCTCCCTGCACACTTCCTCTTACCTCTTCTATCCTTCCAGCTATACTTCTTCCAACCTCACCTCCGCCATGCAGCCTTCCCTGACCACTTCAGTGACCATGGACCACAGCCAGTCAGAGGGCTCTTAGACCTATCCTCTGTTCCAGGCAGTGTGTCCTGGCCCCACAGACAGGCACACACACGTGCACACACACACTACGCTTATGCTCAGTAAAGTAGAATCTAGTTGTTGCCCCAGAAAAAGTCATTCTCACTCATGACCAAAGGATGCATTTTCTCAAGCTCAGTCATTTTCTGGATTTTTCAGTTGGACAGAAGACCAGGCTAACTTTGCCGCTCATCCCAGTGCTTAGAAACACACCCAGGAGGCAGGTGGGCTTGGAGCTGGGCCCTAAGAAGGGTACCTTGAAGGGTGTGCCTGAAACATGGGTTAGTAGAGGCGATGATGTATTTTGAGGGGGATGGAGCACTGAATGCCTCCATTTTCTGCCTGTTGAAAGTCAGACACACTGTGGTCGGCCTTGCTGACCCGGGTGTTGTTGATGCTCTCTGTCCCCAGGCCACGCTCAGCCCTGGGCTCATCAGAGGACCCTGGTGACACTCCCTCCTCTCATCTCCCCACATCAAGTGTCCTGCTGGGTACCTAGGAGCTGCCTGTTTCCTCAGTACCTGTCTTAATGGAGAGATCAATTCCCTGCCTCCTCCATCGCCCCCTAGCAGCAACTTCACTGGCTCATCCCTCCGGGGTCACCTTTGGTTGGGGTCCCCCTCTTTCTTATGAGTGGGAAAAGAGGAATTCTTCCGGAGCAAAGGGAGCATGTGTTTTGCATTCTCTCTCTCTTTGGGTGACAGAAGGCTATCACCAGCCTGAGCATGCTAGCCTTGGGGTAAGCACCCACAAAATGAAGGACACTGGAAAAGGATGCTCTTATAGCCCCCTCAGTGGACCCCGTGCCCATCCATTTGGCCCTCATCCTTCCCTGCTCTAGTGTAAGCTGGAAAGGATCCTCACACTAATATTCATGACCAAGAACCAAAAATAATCCCTGTCCACTCTCTTTGTAAATCACCCCAAGGATAGTGCCTTCCCAGAACATTTGTCTAATGAAGGGAGCCCAGCCCATGGCAGAGGGAACCAGAAAAGCCTTATAAATCCAGGCAAGTACCAGTGCGTGCACTCCCTCCACTCACAGAGGTAACCCCGACACCCCCTCGCTGAGCAGCGTGGGTTAGTGGGCAGTACTAGCAGGGATTTATTGGCACATAACAGCTTAAGGATGCTTTCCACACTCTCCATCAGTGGGTTGCCCTCCACCCTGCAGGGAGCAGTAAAAACTATCTGCTTCTCTTCCACATGGGAAGACATTGGGGCCTCAGCAGCTCAGTGACTAGCAGTCTCTCAGCCTGGAAATACGTGCCCCACCCACATCTCCCTCACCAGCTAACACCCACTCCTAGTGTCGTAGTGTTTGCTGCCGATGAATCATAACTGGACCTATTCCTTTATATTGTTCCTAGCTGACAGGAGCCACTTCCGGGGAGATGCCTGGGAGGTGAGGTCCTCAGGCTCATGTCTCCTCCCCTGGGAACAGCACCTGCTAAGGACTTGTTGTGGGAGTGTGAAGCCAGCCCTCTTGACTAAAGGGGCAAACTCTGCTGGCCACTCACGCTCCAGAGCTTCTGGTGGGATCAGGCCCAGACTAGACCTCACCTAAAGTGGCATCTGGGTCTCTAGTCTTCTTGCCCTGCCTTCTCCTGCCCCTTGCTCCCTCGCAGCTTCTGCCAGAGCATTCTCTCAACAAACCTCCTCCCCTCCAGCCCCCAACCCCCACCCACCTCCGCCCCCACCCACCCACGCCCAGCTCAGGCTCCACTTCCTGAGAAGAAGGGCTAGAACACAAGGATTCTGATCCCAAATCTGCATGCTGGGGAGACAGTTCCCCAGGCACCCTGTGGGTGTCTGTTATGATGAGAACCCAGGTTTTTGCTAGGATTTCATCTCCTGCTCCTCCTCCCAGAGGAGAAGCCAGTTCTCAACACTCTCCCTGTGAACATGAGCCCTGGCACCTCCCACATGCCACCAATGGGTGATGGCTGCCCGCCGCCCCTCCCCCGTCCCCAGGCTGCGGCAGTCACCACCATGACTCATGGCCCATCCGCCACCCGCCATCCTCCCTGGGCCTTCCGATTGCTACCCAGTGCCCTGATGTGTTAAGCAGGCAGATGGCAATTAACTGCCTGATATGAAAATATCCAGACTCTAATTATTTCAGGGATTAGGCGGGGGACCATTAATAAATGATGAAGGAGAGTCTATCCAGAGGTTCCTCGTGGCCTCTGCACCAGCTCGAGGTGGGCTCGGGAGTGAAGAGACCCTTCCCCATGCAGAGTTCAGAGGCCTGGGTGGTGAGACATGTGGCTTTGCAGGGCGAGGCCACAGATACACCAGGGGAGGACAAGCCACTCTCCGGAGCATGGTTAAGGCCACTGTCATCATCTTGCAGAAGCACAAAGCAAACAACAGTGGTTCCCTGGATGTGGGCTGGTGAATAATTGATTGTAGAATGCAACCTCATGAATGAATCCCAGGAGGATTCCTAGTCACCTCCTTCTCCACTCCCACATTGGCCTCCCCTTCCCCATCCCATCCCAGGCAAATTTTCCATTTTCCCCAAATTAGTAAGTTTCCTCTGTGCCCCATGGGGAATGTCCGTGAGGACCAGCAGTCATGTCTTTTTCTGGCCACATATCACAACATAGCCTGGGAGTTAAAGAAAAATTTTATCCATGAATCCAAGTGAATGCAAGTATGTGGGTGTGTGTGTGTTAAGTGTGCGCACATGAACACACACACACAGTTGAAGGGACCGGGTCTCCCATATTTGAAAGTCTAAACATGAACATTGGTATTGATGGAGGAAGAGCTAGTTTCATCCCAACAGCATTTATACAAAGTCATCTTTAAACGGTCAGCCAACAAACTGCATTGAACACATAGAATTTGATTTACAGAAATTTTATTTGTCTGTAAATTTCCAGAAGCCCATGAATTGCAGGGGTGTGGATGTGTGTCTGTAAGTATGCAGACCTTGTCAGTGCCTTCATGAGCATGGGAAGAAGGGCAGGCATTTATGATGAAAGTCTACCCGGAGCTGGCTGATAAACACCTGAGAGTTGTGGTTCCAGGGTGGGCCTCAGCCAGCACCACAAACACCAGGTCCGTCACATCTCACAAAGGAGAAACCAAGAACTTTGTCCCAAGACTACCGCAGACCTAGAGCTTACGTTCGTCAAAGAGGTCCCCCATCTCTGAGTGCCCTCTTCGTATACCCTAACTCCCACAAAAGGATATTTTGAGGGGCATAGATAGAAAAAAATCTTCATCATCTCAATCAACTCCCTCATTTGATAGTTAAAAAGAATGAGGCAGGGACTCCCTGGTGGCACAATGGGTTAATTCTTAGCGCTATGAAGCTATCCAGAGCCACTGTGGCACGAGTTTGATCCCCGGCCAGGGAGCTTCCCACATGGTGCAGCAGACTGCTCCTGCCTCGCCTGCTGCTTCTCTCAGCAGTGTACTTCAGTGGATCTGCCTGTTCTGCTCCCCTCTCTGTCTCTAGTGAATCCTCTCACCCCTCCCCCAAACCTCTGACTTACACCCCAGGTCTTGTATGCATAAATAAATAAATCTTAAAAAAAAAAAAAGAACGAGGCAGTGGCCTGCCCCAAGTCCCAAGTCCACCTGACCTTGAGCCTTTAGAGCTGCTCTCCCAGCATCCCCATAGTGCACAGTCTGGCCAAAGCCAATAGAGGAGGCTCCCCCAACCCCATGTCGACCCCTTTCCATATCTTTGCTCTGGGGGACAGCTGTGTCCTTCCTCAAAGCTTTAGCTTGCCCCATTAGTGATCAGATATTTTCATTACCCCCCAGAGACCCAGAGAGTTTAAGTAACTTGCTCAAGGTCACACAGCCAGTATGTGGCATAATAGGGAACTGAGGTCAGAAAATCTGATGACAGAGTCCAGGCTATGACTCCTGGATCCTTTAGGACCTCACCCCTGCAGACATTTCTGATTTTACATGCTACCATTCCCTGCCCCTACCTTGCTACTGCTCTCAGGATCATTTCTTCACAGGGCTTCTGTCCTGACCTGAGATGCTTGTTCTCCAGGCCTTTCTGTTATCCTGGAGGGATAGCCTGAGGATGGCGTCTAAAGGAGCCACCCATAGCCACCTACTTATCCCTCACTCACTATGCATTGACTGGTTTTATTTCCGTCAGCACTTCTCACTACCTGAAATGATCTCACTTCTTGTTTCCTGTTTCCACCACTAAAATGTGCATCTCCAGGCACAGCGACGATCTTACCCTCTACTTTTTGTGGTCCACCCCTTGCCTCAACCACCTTGGCCTGGAGTATAGAGGGCACTCATGCAGACGTTGATCAGCAAGTGCTCCATTCACATACCGACACATGCACACACACTCACACCACACACACACACACACACATCACACACACACACACACACACACACAGACACACTGCCCCTTCCCTGGAGTGTGCGTGTAAGCACGTCATCCCAGGCACAGACGTCCCAGTGCTTGTGATGAAGTTTTCTCTGCAGCAACACCAGATAGAAGTGGTGAAACCAGCTTGACACAAATGGGTTTCTAACAGCCGATGCTAAGAGACAGGATGCCTCTGAGGACGGAGCCATAATTACCCGGCCTGGAAGAATGCAGAACAGAAAATAGAACCTCTGTGTAGGAGCCCAGCGTCTCCACCACCTGGTTCAGGCCTTTGTGTCGGTTGCCTGGAGAAATGAAGACTTGATTAAAAGGTGTGAGAAATCGGTTCCTCCCCTCCAGAGTCCTTGGAAGGGGCGGGGGCTGGGGCCACTCAGTCATTCCACTTACCCAGTCAAGTTGGCAGAATAAAGAGAGCCCCTCCAGGCCTGGGGCACTGAGGTGGCAAGTCTAAGTTCAGAGAGCACGGAAGACTCGCTCTTCTCGCCTCTGCTCCCTGGGCCCTGCCACACCAGCCCCAGCCCAACCCACTCTTGTGGCTGGAGATTCGTCTCAGATAATAGTCATTCTGCCCGGCTCCTACCAGGGACCTGGTCTATAAAATGGGATAATAATACCCTCTTCAGAGGTGTCGTGAGGGTGAAATGAGAGAGGGCAATAAAGTACTCAGCACAGCATACCAACCAAAACAACGAAGAAGGTGTGTGGATATTGCCATGTTTTCTTTCTCCCTTCTCCTTGACTCTCTGGAAAATGTAAGTTAGCATTTCCTATGGGAAGGAAAGGGGACCAAATTTTATTGTTATTGCTTCCTACCTGCCTGAACTACCCAGGGCAAACCTTTTCTCCAAGACCAATCTGGCTTGAAAGGTGGGTGCTGAGGTTGCATGGTCAGCCGACCTCTCGTGGATCCTCCCTGCACCCAACCCACACACACTGGCATCAGCTGCCTTTACAGGCCTGGGTTCAGCATGGATGACCACAGCATAGGGTGCCTCCCCTTGCCCCGGCAGCTCACCCAGGATCGGGGAAGCTGGTCAGCTGCTTCCACCAGGGACCCCCTTCCATTACTTTCCTCTTCCTGTGCCCAATCTTGGGTCTCCCAGCCCAAGTGGGGGTTGGGCTTTTGCAGTCACTGCACATGAGACCCGCTTCTCTCTGGCCTCGGGTTTCACTCTCAGATTTTGCCCTTCACCTCTGTATTTTATCTCTCATGGAAGAACTCCATTTTCTTTCTCATGCCAAGGAGAAGTGCCACATGTGTGCCTTGACAGAGCCCAGAGCTACCCTTCAGTCCAGCCCAAGGCCACCAGGGTCAGCACCCCTCATGCCTCTCCCAGGCCTAACTCAGTGTTTGTAGCTGTTTTCCTCCCCTGTTGACTCACCTTCCTCCTTCCCAGCTCCTCTTCCTACCGCCCTTCCTGTGGCTGTGAGTGGTGAGCAGGTGTGGATGTTTGGAACAGCAGAGGATTTCTAGTCCTAACTGCTACCCGAGACCAGAGTCATCCAGAGGAAAATGCCCAAACCTGTCTGAGCTGCAGTTTCCTCTCCTTTAAGATGATCAAAGAGCCATATACCCCACCCCAGGTGGTCCTGAGTGTGAGTATCACTCTGTGCAATGACCTAGATGGAGAACAGGGAGATGGTCTTGTCAGAGAAGCATCCCCAGCCCACGCTGTCAGTGCAGTTGACTCCTGGTGAACCCCCAACCTCAGTATAGGTCATGTGGACACCTGGTGCAGTTTAAGTTTTCAAATAAGCATGACACTGAAAATGGACCAATCAGGTTTGAGTGCCCACTGGCACCAATCAGGTTTGAGCTCACAGTGGTGCCAATCAAGTATAATGGACCAATCTGGTTTGAAAGGTGGGTAGTGAGATTGCACAGTCACCAGGAGCTGTGAGGAGGGGGGGTCTTCTGACACCACCACACCCCAAGCCTGCCTTGAAGTTAACCCAGAACATCTGGGTCACCTCATCCAGCTTCCAGGGTCCAACAGAATCCTTGTTGCATTGGGTTGTGGGTTGATGTGAATGGGTTTAATGGAGTTTTATATCTTATTCCTTAGAGCTATGCTCGGGGTAACAAAGATTAAGACAAGAGTCTACTTTTACTTTCTACCCCAAAGATGTACTAGATTTGAGACAGAATAGAAATGAGAATTAAAGAGCAGGGGCCCGATCCATGGCCGCCCCCCTGAGTACTGATCACCCCGCAGCCTCAGTGTTTCTGCAGCAGAGCGATGGTCACTTGAAGGAAGGGCATCCCCTTCCTGCTCATTGCTACCTTTTGAGGAGAGGGTTGTGCTAACAACAAGGAATGGCCCTCCATTGGTGCCAGACACTGTGCCAAGCAGGGGCTGGGCAGTGTTCCTCAGGAGCATGATTCCCTGGCAATTGTTCCAAGAACAGCGTGTGAAAGGGTGACCTGAGGTAACAGGTGTGTGGGCAGCAGTGGTGTCCTCATCTGAGGGGCATGTGACTCACAGCGAATTGGAACCCTGAGTTTGGGATGCATACCTCTGGAGTTCTGGACATGGGGAATTGGGTGCTGTCCCCTCTCCTGTGCCCACCCAGCCCTCTTGTCTCCCCTCAGAGCTGGAGAGAAGGGCGAGCAGACACTACCAAAGTCTTCCCAGTCAAGTTCCTCCTGGACTGATGTTCTTATCCAAACAATGACGGATGACCCCGGATGGCAAATCCGCCAGTGCTCAGGGAGGCAAAAGGGTAAGAAGGGGATTGTTCAATCAGGGCTCCTGAAGGACAGTCAGCGAGTACAGGCCCCGCTCTGGCACTCCCTGGGTAAATTCTCAAGCTCAACACACCCATTATGGCTCAGATACTATCAGTATTCCTGGCACACATATTGCTGGGAGGATTCTAATATCAGATAAGGGAAACTAGGCTAGATGGCTTCTGAGGCACTTTCTGTGCCAGTCCAGTGATTCTCGAACCCCATATACCCAGCATTATCATTAATATGATGTAATTGATTACAATGTACCCAATGAAGCATAAAATTAATATAAAGGAGACTGTTAGCACTTTCACTTCTCCACTTCAATGTGTTATGTATTTAATTACTTAGGCTTCTCAGTTTATAAATGCACAACCCCCTGAGCTAGATCTTTCTCCATTGTCACTTTATAAATGAAGGAGCTGAGGTCACAAACCAACATGCCACACCCCTCACTCATGGAGAGAGGTGCAGCCTCCCTCAAGTGGGCTGCTGAAAGACCCTCCTATTCTCCCTGGTCCACCACCCTCTGACCCATGCTGTTTGTTCTCCCCACCCCCCAAGCCCACAGAACTATGTCCCCCCAAACTCCAAAGCTGGGATCTGCTCCTTTTGGCCTCTTCTTTGTCAGAAGCATTAGTCAGTATTAACTGGCTCCTGGTTGGACTGCAAGCAGATGTTTTCTCCTTTGAAGGCCTGCACAGCTTCTCTGGAAAAGTGTGGGGGTCTCCAGGAATGTACCAGAGGGCCAGGAAATCTTCCAGCTGTGGCACCACTGCACTGGGCTGCCTTCTAGTCATTCCCTCCTTATCTAGGCATCGAGTTCTTCAGGCACAAAGGAACCAGCTGTGTAACAGGTACCCCTGTCTGTGTGAGTCAGAGCTGATTCTTCAGAGAGGCTGGTGAGTACCTCGAGGGGATGGGCTCACTTCCTTCCATTTCTCAAGCTAAGGGGCAAGGTGTCTTGTGTTCACAAAGTCACTAAACATGCATTGTTTTGATTTCTAATCTCCCTCATACTGCGGCTGACACTGCCCTTCTACAATTTCATGGCCTGTGTGTTAGGATTCAAGACTTAAAGAACTAAGAAATTTTCTGGGTTTCATATCAGTTCCAATGTGAGCAAATGTGTTTATGGAAAGCATACTCAGTCTTGTCACTTACCAGGCCCGTGACCTTCCAAACAAAGTTTGTTTGACTTCTTTGTCCCACAGCTTACTCATCCGAAAAATTGACTTCTTGCTCCCTATCATGGGCTTAGTAAGGATTAATTGATATGATATATGTGAAGTGCTTAGCGGGAGATGTGTAAAGAAACCCTAAATTTTCCATTCCCTACTCATAAATCCTTCCTTATTGCTAAGAACCTTCCTCTTCAAAGAGCCTCAAGTCTGTCAAGTAATATTAGGGGAAGCTCCATCTCTTGGGCTCCAAACTTTCTTCACAGGTGCCATGGTTGGTCCATCCAATGCCCTTGGAACATTCCATAAGGCAAGAGCTCTGACCTTCTCCTGTGCTCCATCCCCCAATTTCACCCCCAAGCTCCAACTTTACCCAGGGATAACACAGTTGACCCAGGGACTGTGACCATTTTTAGAGTGGCTCATTGCCTCCTCCCTCTTCAAATTGGTCCAGTGGGTCAAACTCAGCGCTTCATTTGAGGACTTGGGTAAAGGGGTGGCCAGGCCCAGCCACAGGATGTTTATGGACATGTTGACTTGTCCCAAATGTGACAACTGCTATATCCTCAAGAGCATATGCCTTTCACCAATCTAGGTTAAAAAGTGACAGGTAAGAGTGATGGGAATCAGGAACCTTGAGGTTCCCAACAGAGCAATAGGGCCCCAAAGCAGGAAGCAGGAGTGTCTGGAGGCCATAACATAGGCTGCCTTTCCTTAGAGCCCCAACCCTGCCATTTTAAGTTGCCAGTTACTTTTGTTGTCGTTACCTCTCCTGCCATAGACTCCCTGGGAGCAGACATGAGAGAGCCGATAAAGGAAAGGAAACCAGTATGGAACCCCCCCCCAACACCGCCCCATGCTCTGAGTTTTAGAAATCCCCTATTCTGCGGCTCTTGCCAGAACCAGGGTGTTTCTTCTGTATCTCATCTGCGCCAACCTCTCACTTCCGGGTTTCAGATGGCACTGAGTTCTGCTCAGAGACTACTGGGGGAAAAACGTGTTCAGCTCACCACCACTAGTTTGGAGGTACTTAGCATTCTGGTCCCTCTCACCCCCAATCCACTTGTGGGACCTGTTGTTCAAAGACTTCAAATAGCTGCACAGCACATTCTGCTAGACTATAGTCAGTGGGAAAGAGAGGCCACCATGTGTTCACGCCATCTTACCTGGAACTGGCTCATAATACATCATAAAGTCCCATCAGGTAACAAAACTCTCATCCCTTCTCATCCCTCTAGGAAGAGGGAGACAAGTCCCAGATGATTGTCATATTGTCCTGTCTCCCCATGAAAACGCAATCACACCTATTCACTTATTCATTCCTTTAACAAATATTTCTTGAGCACCAGTTATGTGTTAGGCTCCTTCAAGACACTGAGAACAAGCAGGGGGAAAAAAAACAGACAAAGCCACTGTCAGACAAGGCAGTCCAGATATAAACAAATAATTATATATATAATATGTAGGCGAGAAGTACGATTGCGAAAAATAAAGGAACATAAGAGGATGGGAGTGCTTTATTATAAAGGGTGGACAAGCAGAGCCTCTTTGAATAGGTAATGAAATCTGAAGAGAAAGTAGAAAAAATTGAGCTCTCTAAATAATTGCAGTAGAAACATTTCTGAAAGATGAAATTACCAAGGCCTTTGAGGGCAGAGAGTGGTGTCCAGCAAGTCTGCAGAATGGCAAGTTGACCAGTGTATGGGGTGCTGGGTGTGTGGGGGTACATCACAAGTGACCACGTGGCATGTCAGTCTTTGGAGAATCTATGAGAATTAATGTTTGACACAGAGACATCATGTTATCTGATGTTATCAATCTGGCTTTGTATTAAGAATAGATTGGAGTAGGAGGAGAAGAGGGAGGCAGAGAAGTCATCTAGAAAGCTATTGGATTCATTCAGGAGAGAGAAACTGTGTTGGTCCAGGACAATGCAGATGGTGGGTGTTAAAAATAAGTGGGGACTGGATGTATATTTAAGGTAGAGAGCTATATTTAATCAACGAGAGCTATTGATAGAGGGGGTTGGGGCATAGAGAGAAGGCAAACAGTCCATTTTGAATTGCTATGGAGCCCATCTGATAATCACTCTGCTGATCGAGGAATCTCTGACCCAACATCCACAACATCATGATATTAAGCCACAGAATGAACTTGGGAAAGATGATACACTACCTCACACAATAGCCTTATCCAGTCCCTTAAAGTTCTTGCTTACATTCACTCAAAATTCATGTCGCCTTCTCTCTCTCTCTCTCTCTCTCTCTCTCTCTCTCTCTCTCTCTCTCTCTCTCTCAAGATTTGTTTTATTTATGCATACAAGCTGGAGTGTAGGCCAGAGGTGTGGGGTGGTGAGAGAATTCACCAGAGACAGAGTAGGGAGCAGAACAGGAAAACCTACTGAAGTACAATGCTGAGGGGAGCAGCGGGTGAGACAAGAGAGCCATGTCTCACCCTGAGCTGAGCCATGTGGGAAGCTCCCTGGCCCTATGGAATTCGTGCTACGATGGCTGCGGATAGCTTCATAATGCTGTACTTTTTTTTTAAATTTTCAATATATATTTTTATAGTTATTTATGTCTTTTACGTTTTGTATTCCCCTTGGGTAGCCCACCACCAATTCACCTGTGATCCATCTCCATGGTCCCTTGTGTTCTTTTCTATTCCATTTTGTGCCCTAATCCTCCCCTCCCCCCCCCCACCTGCTGAGTGTCTCTCTCCTATTTGGTTTCCTTATAGTCCTGTTATAAGTGAAACCATTCGATATTTTTCTTTTTCTTTCTGGCTTATTTCACTGAGTATGATCGTTAGAGGGGATCATACATAGTGCTGTACTTAACCTGTTGCACCACCAGAGAGGCCCTTGCCTTTCTTTCTTGCTCCAAAAGCAGCACTTGCAGGGCAGGTCTTTCTACCTGCTACAGACAATCTTTTAGTCCCTGATAGAGATCTGCTAAGCCTCTCCCTTGGTTCATATCCATCAATGCTGTTTTCCATCCTTCTAGACATAACAGATACGAGGAGGAAGCAGTTCTGGGTCTTCTACAAAGTAGAAGCAGTGACTGGTTGTCCTTTGAGCTTCTTTGGAACATGGCTCACAAATTTTGGTAAATGATTCACATTTAGACCATGAATATGAACTTGGCAAATATACTCATCTCCACTTCCATCCTTTTTTTCCAGGTGGGGGAATTAATTAAATTAGATCTCACAACCAAGAAAACCAAAGCAATTACAAGAGTGTTTCTTGAGACATCACCTCCTAACTTGTCAGCATCCGTGTCCACACTCTACTCTCCTACCCTTCATAGTAGGACTACCTGTGCTCCTACATAACACTAGTGCTTCCAGTTTTCTATTATATTCCTCCCCTTCTTACATCGCCCTGAAATTTGGAGAGAACACTGAATAATGTTTTTTAATGGAGTGCAAAAATTCTTATAGAAATAATAGAAAACTTAAATTTATGAAAGGACAAACATGTCCCTGAGAAAACTGTCTGAGAATGATCAACCCAGAGATACATCCCACATAATTATTAGAGTTTAAAGGCAAAGAAATAATATTCAAGGCATTCATACAAAGTATCATAATACTGATAAACTACAAAAATTATGTTGACATCAAGATATTCAAGAGCAACCTGCAAAGCAAGGTAAGAATAGAATATTATTGTCAAGTAACAAAAAGAAAGGAGCTAAGTTGTGAGTCAAGGACTTTATCCGTGGGAAAGCCATCATTCAATTTTCAAGGCTATAGAAAAACAAATTATACATGCACAGAGTGAGAGAACTCTGTGTATATGAATCCTTCTTGGATAACCTGCTAGAGGGTGAATTTTAATCAATCAAGAGATTGACTGCTGAAACTTTGGCAAAAGCATGATAGTAAGCTTGTAGTGGATTAAGTGTAGAGCTAAAATTTAAACAAGGATCAGAGACAAGTGTAGAAAATTATTTGTAAATGGCACATGTTCTGACAAAGTAGAAAGAGTACAACTTAAAATTTGAACTGAGAAGGAAAATAGAATCAGGTCAATATTGCAGAGGGAACAGGTAGAAATAAAATGATGCCATCTGGAATTGATAATCCAAATGACAAAAGGTAATAAAAATTGATCAGTATATATTGAAAGATATCAATGCAAAGGTAACTACTAGAGCAAAAACATACATTTTTTTGTAACTACCAAAATACTTTTAAAAAAGCAAAAGAGACGTAAAAAAAACAATGAAACATAATAATACATCAGCTAATTATAAAATGACATAAGGAACTGACGCCCAATACATTAGTCATATCCATAAGTGTGAATGAGATTAACTTGCCTAGTAAGAGGAAAGGCTTTTCAAAATAACTTACAAAGCAAAACACTGGTCTCTTCTAAATAAAGGAGAAACACTTAAAGCAAAGTGATTCAAAGTGACTCAAAATATAAAAGAGGGTGGGAAAAGTTATTTATGTCAACTAAATAAGAACAATGCTAAAATAATGGTAACAAGCCTACTACTAGGAAATACAGAATTTAGTACAAAAAGCATTAAACAAGACACATAAAATCATATTATAATGCACATTTCTACAATAAAATGTCTGTTATTAATGTTATATACCAGATTACACAGAAATCAACTATATATTAGATAGAAATGAAAGTAATGCAAGGAGAAATAGAAACAATAATGATGAGAAAGTTTGACATACCACTCCCAGGACAAGAAAGGCACATTAAAAAAAAATCTCTAGAGAAGACTTACCCAACATCATTGATAAATTAAATTTCATAAATATGTACCAAATACTGCACCTTTAGTAAAGAATATTCTTCTCAAGTAGACATGAGACATTCATTGAAATTAATCATATATTATGTTACAAAGGAACATAGTAGGAAAAGTAGGAACAACAGGAAGACTGTAAGCATTCTTTGCTGATCACAATGGAGTAAAGCAAAATATTTTATTTATTTATTTAAAAAGATTTATTTATTTATGCATACAAGCTGGGGTACAGGCCAGAGGCGTGGGGCGGTGAGAGGGTTTACCAGAGACAGAGTGGGGAGCACAACAGACAGGTCGACAGAAATACACTGCTGAGGGGAGCAGCTGGCGAGGCAGAAGAGGTCTGCAGCTTCATGTGGGAATCTCCCTGGCTGGGGATCGAACTCGTGTCACTGCTGCCGACAGCTCCACAGCGCAGCGCTTAACCGCTGCACCACCAGGGAGGCTCAAAGCAAAATATTTTAAATGCCCTTCATAAAATGGAGGGAAAGGGACCAACTTCATGCTCTCACCTAAAACAATAACAAAAAAATCTGAACAAAATATAATAAGCAATTGGTTTCAAGATTCCAGACATTAAGAATGACAGTGATTTTTGCAGACTTGGGAAACAAATACGATGAGTTCTACACTTTTGCCAATGTAGTGCCTGGAATAATTCCAGATCACAGTGCAGGGAGGTGGGTACCCAGGCAGAGGCCAGTGAATGCCCTGACTTGAGAAGATGAGAGTCTGAGGAGATCACAGTGGCAAGACTTGATAGGATAGAGGATGAAAGAGAGGAGCTCTAAAGGAACCCCGTCAAGCATCCAGAATGTTCTTCAGCACATACATTTAAGAAAATTACCTGCCTTAGTCCATTTGGGTTATTATAACAAAATATCATGGAACTGGTGGCTTATCAGCAATAGAAATGTATCTCTTACAGTTCTGGAGACTTAATGTTTGACATCTGGGTGCCAGCATTGCTTTAGTGAGAGCCATCTTATGATCATAGACTTCTCATTGAATCCTCACACTATGGAGGGGACTAGGGAGCTCTCTGGGGCATTTTTTTTTTTATAAGCCACTACTTCCATTCATAAGAGTTCCACCTTTATGACTTAATAATAATCTCCTAAAGCTCCTTCCTACTAATATCATCACCTTTGGAAGTTAGGATTTGAATATTTGAATTTGGGAAGGGGGACACAAAAATTCAGATCATAGTACTACACAAAGCCACAGGAAGGACTTCTTGAAAGGATAAGATGAAATATTGTCAGATATGCACAGGGGCAAGAATAGTGTATGGTCCAATCAGCTTATCTCAAAAACTCATTATTTGTGCAGAATTGTGTGGCACATTCAGAAGATTTTGCTTCAGAAGAAGAGAATAATTAGTCCCAGATTAAATATTGCTATGGCTCTATCTGGAAAATCTTTAAAATAAGACCTTGAGAGAATTAACTGTTCCCAAGTAACTTAACTGCACTATGGGAAAAAAATCTCAGGAATATTTAAAAGAATACAAAAATATCCAATATTCAATAAGTAGAATTCACCATGTTTGGCATCCAATAAAAGTTACTTGGCATGCAAAGACAGAAAAAGATAACGCTAAAAGCCTGAAAGGAAAGGCTGGGAAATGAGATGTTTCAGGAAAGAAGGACTTTGAAAAGTTGCCACATATTTCTGGGAACCTAGAAGTCTGTGTACATACCCAGGACTGGGCATAAACTCAGAAAAGCTGAGAAGGCTCTAAGCATTTAGTTCTGGCTGATCTTTCAGCTCTGCATAAGCAGGAAGTGAATGCTGAGGCAGAGTTCTAAGTGGTCTGGCTAACTGTTGAATACATGACACAATGTACACAAGTCCATCTGCAAAGACAAAGAAATTTTGTACTCTCTTAGTTTCCAAGTGTTTAAGGAAATTTTTCTCTAATCACTATTTATTTAACAGAACTGACTTTATAAGCACTCATGACAAAGGGTATAAACATTAAAAAATCTAATCTGAAGAAGTGACAAACCAAAGAAACAGCAACAAAGGAAATGCAAACCAAAACCACAATTAGATAGCACTTTATACTTAGTAGGACTATTATATATGAAGGAGTATATGTATACTAGGAAAAAAATATATATGAAAATAACAAGTGTTGCTGAGAATGCAGAAACACTGGAGCCCTTATACAATGCTGGTAGAAATGTAAAATGGTGTATCAACCTTAGAAGGAATTCTGGTAGTTCCTCAAAAAGTTAAGCATTGAATTACCCTATCACCCAGCAATTCCACTCGTAGGTATGTATCCAAGAGAACTGAAAACATGTGCACACAAAAGTATGTATACACAAATGTTTCTATCAGAATAATTTGTAATGATTAAAGAGTGGAAACAATCCAAATGTCCATGAAAATAAATGGTTAAAATAAATGACTAACCTAAATATATTATCCCCAAACAGTAGAATATTATTTAGCCCTAAAAAAGAGTGACACATTGATACAGCTATAACATGGACAAACTTTGAAAACATTAAATGAAGTGAAAGGAGCCAGACACAGAAGTTCAAATATTGTGATTCCTTATACGAAATGCCTTGAATAGGCATAACCATCAAATCAGAAAGTAAGTTAGCAGTTGCCAAAAGGTAAGGTGTAGAAAGAATGATAAGTGACTGCTTACTGAGTTTGGGACATTATTTTGGGGGCGGGGGTGGTGATAAAATTTTCTGGAGTTAAATGCTGGTTAGACAACATTGTGAATGTATTATAAACCATTATATAACACATTTAAAGATGTTAAAATGGTGAACTTGACATTATATGTATTTTATGCCAACTTTAAAAAAAAGAATGTGAAATATGATCAAATGTGATCATGTATTTCAGACTTCCCAGGACCAGGTGCTCAAAACAAATGTCCATCTAATATTACCACATGGACATCCCCCAACTAGCTTCTCAGACATCCTCCTCTTTACAGTGCTCAGGGCATTCCATCTGCCTGCCTACCTTCTCCCTTTGCTTGGCCCCTTGATGCTGAGACTGAGAACTGGGTACCCCAAGCGCTGCCTCAGGGGGCAAGAAGTGGCAGGGATGATGTCACACCTCCTTAAGAGGTATAGGGCCCCTTAATTTGACTGAGACTGAATAAAAAATTATTTTGTTCCTAGTGAGAAGTTTTTGGTTGGGGGGAAATATCAAAAGTTGGCAGAAGGTGGGTCTGAATTGCAACCCTGCCCCTAACAATTTGAGGCATCAGACCAGGTGCCCTCTGTATATTACTTTCGTCTGACGTGAATCAAATGTGAAGAATCGGGATCACAGGTAAACTGTCAATCTGACGAACCGGTAAACGGACAGGCACTGCACGAACAGCCTGCACTCAGGCCTCAGTATCAGAGGCCATGACTAACATGCACTCTGGACAGCCCGGGACTCACACCCCTCCCGCAGCCCTACCACCTTCTCCAACGGGCTGTGCCAGACTTGTCTATCAAAGACCCTGCACTTGCTATGAAGCCCCTGTACCCTTAGGATCCCAGGTGCTACGTCCCTCACGGAAAGACCAGTAAAGGCCCACACAGAGACTATGGAGCCTTCTGGAAGACCCAGGGCTCCACCTCTCCCTTCAAGGCCTGGAGGGACAGTGGGCAGAGCTAGGCCTCTGATTGGAGGAGGTCTGGGGGGCGTGGCCAACGGCAAGTAGAAAAGCTGTTAACCGTTATTTTCGGGCAGCACTTGTCTCATTTTCTCTGACTCTGAACTGATCACTTAAGCGTTTAGGAGGTTTCCCCCCTTCTTCCCAGGAAGATCAGAACTGCTATAAAGATGCAGGAAAACCCCTGAGGCCCAGACGGAGGTGAACTGGGAAGTCCCGGGTTGGAAGCAGAGGTTGCTCGGGTGCTCCTGGCAGGGAGGCGCCCATCAGGCGGGCCTAGTGGTGGGCGAGCCCCTCCTCAGCCTTCCCCTGACCTTGGGCCTCCCCAGCCGGTTCTCTGCGTTTTTCTCCCTTCAGTGCGCTATTGTTTCTCACGCGGAAGTACTCAGTTCTCCGGGGCCAAGGAGCGGCGTCCCCTGAGTAAAGGAACCTGGGACTCTGAGGACAGGTCCATGCCCGGTGGAGCCGCCCAGCCCAGCCCGGGGCGCCCGCCTGCCTCGCCCAGGCCTGGCTCTCAAGGTGCGCGGCGCCCTCCTCCCTCCCTCCCTGCTAGAACCCCTTCCCCAGGTGGCGCCCGCCCGGTGAGGGCGCCTGAGGCCCAGGCCTGGGGTCAGGAGAGCTGTAGCCCGGCCTTCTAGCTAAGCTCAGGCTGGGCTAAAGAGCTGCACGACTCCTTTGTGCGCGTGTCCCGCGCCTGGAAGGGACAAGACTAGAAGGTGTCTTTGTCCAGCACCTGGGTGAGAAGGGGAGCGGTGACGTGAAGGTCCTTTGACAACAGATGGGGGTGGGGGGGGGCGCTTGCTGTGATCGCGGCTTTGGCGGCTTTGCCCCACCGCAGCTGCCTGTCGGTGCAACCAAACGTTTGTGGTGTTTGTGGTTCCTTGTTTGTTTTCGCAGGACTGGTCACTGCCCGGGATCATCAGTCAGGCTCTAATGAAGGTTCCCTGCGGTCTGCCCCGCTGTTTTCTAGGAACTAGGAAGCCGCCTTCCAGGGGTGCCCGTCCCGGGGGGACCCTGCCCAGCGACGTTCCTTCTCAGCCTCGTGAGGCTTTCACTATGTGGAAAAGGCTCTGCCAGTAGCACCAGGGGCTTTGTGGGCTGAACCACACCCGCACCCCAGTATAACAGTACTCTCCCTTCGGGGAGGTTGGCGCTTGAGGCAGCAGGAAAAGAGCTGCCCCCTTACAGGTGGATATTCCCTCAAAGGTTCACACGATTCCCCAGTAGAAGGACGGAGCTGTGGACTGGGGTCCCCTTGTCGGCCTCACATCAGTCAGCAGGATGGACGGGGGCACCTGCCCATCATCGCTCTTCCCTTTTTGCCCTAGAGCTCAGTTCTGACCCCAACCCTTTTCCATTTACCATCAACATGGAAACTTTTCACGAGGCCATATTCTCCCTCTTTGTGCATTATCTTGTTCCTCAAAACTGCCCTTATATGGAGGAGACTTGTGGGACTCAGGGAGCCTGGTCTAACAGCCAAGCTCCAATAGAGCCCCTCAGTCCTGAGCTCCAGCGGGTAATTTAATAAAGGCTTTGTGTTCTTAACGGCCTGGACTTGGGATTGGTGTGTTGGCTCAGAAGACAGAAGATGTGGGTCCTGTTTTTCCTTCCCACCAAACCGGGTGGATTGTGTTTGTGCTGCAGGGAAATGACCAGGAGGGCCAGGGGGGCTTTCTGGGGGTGTGCCCCTGCCTCCCACCTCCCCTTTGCATCACACTATGGCAGGTAGGGACCCACATCAGTTGGTTTCCTAGACATGATAACAAGGCAAGAAGGAAAGCTCAATTTATCTGCCAGAAGTCCGGCCACTAGCAAGCATGTGGGAGGGGCAAAATAGTGATTAATGTTGAGGTCCTGGAATTACTATTTTTAGAACTTTGTTCTTCTAATCCTTGGTTGAGAATGAATGACTAAGGAACAAGTTACTGGTGGGAGGGTTTGTCCTCATTAGAGGGACTCAGCACCCTGCTCTCATTCTCATTGGCCTCTGCTGTGCACCCAGGAGGTGTGGTCAACAGATTGTCGCTGGATCTCAGTGGCAGTGAAAGTCCTAGCAGAACACAAGGCGTCACGCCCACTTATTGGGACCTCAGAAGTTGCCCACTTCCCCCTCTTGTGTTCCCTGTGTGTGGAAGACCAACACTGACTTGGCAAGAGGACAGACATCCCTCCTAAGACTCCCAAGCTGGGACTCTGCCTCTGAGTTCTACCGGGAGGGTGACCATAGGAGATAATTCTGGAAGTTTCTGTAGTGGCTCTGGGTTTGTCTAATAAGCAAGAATGGGGAGTTTGCACAAACCTAGAGCACAAGCACCAAGTCCTAGTACCAGGCATTTCTGCATGAGCACTTTCTGTTCTCTTCCTGAGGGGACTTGCAAATTAAAAGGGTGGGCTTATTTATAATTGGAGGAATACTTCCTGGTGGGGATATTGAGCAGAGGAGTGTCCGTTTGAAGACCTCTGAACTTTGTCGCTCTGAATTCATCAATGCCCTCGTGTTAGCGTTGCTTCACGTCATTATTCTGAAGCAGTGACTTCTCAGGCCCGCTACATTACTTTTCTAGCTGTATATACTGCTATAATTTATAAACACAATAATCCTTAGGGGTTTATAAACACGCCATGGCCATTTTACAGATAAGGAAACTGACACCAGGAAAAAGACTGAACTCCCTTGAAGGAGGGGTTCATTCGCAGTGTCTTTGCCCTATCAGATGTGCTCTCTTACTTCTCATTGCTCGCCAACCCCTACACTTTAAAAATCAAAACAAAAAAGGTGTAATTCCTAGGAATTACTTAATGCTTAGTGTGTCAGGACTAAGTTTAATGATCTTAGGAGGAGCCTTTTATTTTCACCATATGAGGCATGGGACATGCACAGAGAAGTGGCCAAATACCTGTTCAGCGCAAGTCTCCACATCTTTCACCTGTTAGTGTTACATCCTTTTAACCCTGATTTCTTTCAGAAAATTCACTGAAATGCTAATGTCCTTTGCTGTTCCTTAAGTGACTTCGGGGCACTCTAGTTATTGCCTTCCTAGTCCTTCCTTTAACTAGTTGTGTAATTTTCTGTAAGTTATGTATTTCTGTGTCTGTTTTTTCAGTGCAAGGTGAATGATCCACCTATGTCACAGGGATGGGTGAGGATTATAGGAATGATGCATAAAGGATATGAGATACTTGCCAGAAGTTTCCTCTCTACTGTTTAGACAGTCCTAGGTACTCGCTAAGAGCTTTCTGGTCCATGGTACCTCCCAATCAAAAGGAGAGAATTCTAAACCTTCCCTTGCCTAACTACCAATTCAGATTCCACACAACTTTCTGAAAGACTTCCACCCTTCCATATAACAACTTATCAACTTATCAACCAGAGAGATCTGATATGACAGTTTAGTGCACTCTGGAAAAAGTCTTGAAAGTCTGGAAATCATCACCTCAATTTTTTCCCTCTCATTTAGTCTCCAATTATTCCCTCAAGGAGACCTGGCAGAGACAAGAGTATCTGATGGGTGGAGCTATGCCCTAAAGTGTTCCTGAAGAATAGAATATAGGGCCCTGGAAAGCTTCTGGGCCCTAGGGCCCAGAAGGGCAGGTCTGCCGTATGGCTGTCTAGGCACATGGGGTGCTCTCAGCCCTCCAGGCCCAAGCCAGCTGAGACAGGGGTCAAAGAACCTTGTCCACAGCTGACTCAGTGAAAAAGAAGGGACGTGAGAAGCATCCAGGTAAGGGTGCTCTCTCCTTCCTACCTCTCTCCTTTCCCTAGATTTTGAAATGCAGGTGTGGACATGGTCAGATTTCCCAATGTGCCTCTCTTCCTACACGGGACCAGGAACCTTTACCTTCCCACAGGAAGGAATGAGAGTCTCACAGAGTATGGGAGAGATACATGAATATTGTAAAGGATCTCAGTTCTAGGTGGGCCTGCTTGCCTTCTTCACCACCCCAGCCCTCTGTTCCATCCCCTCCTTGTAGATGTGGGTGTTGAGTGGGCTGGACCCACACCCTGGACCTACACAGCTAGTCCTTCCAACCACTCATCTGATTGTGCCCCTACTCATCCTTACTTGGATGCTTCTTACTTCCCTTCTCTTTTACTGCATCCGCTGTGGGCAAGGTTCTCTGACCCAGGCCCAGCTGGTTTGGGCCTGGAGGGCTGAAAGAACCCCATGTGCCTGGACAGCCACATGGCAGACCTGTCCTTCTGGGCCCCGGGGCTCATCTCTCTAAGGCCCTATATTCTTTTCTACCCCTTCCATGCCCGAGTCTCCTCCTGCAAGTGTGGATAGTCTCTTTCTTACCTCTGGCTACCTTCTCAGCCTCATTTCTTACCCTCTTCTCTGCAGAGGTTGCCAGCCATCCTTGATGGCTGAGAGTCAGAGGGAACTACAGTTTTGAGGTTAAAAGATTTAAAGTTTAAGACCCACTTCTGCTTCATAAGCTCTATACAAATTTTGCAAAAAAAAAAAAAAAAAGAAAGAAAGAAAGAAAAAAAACCACTTTGATCCTCAGTTTGGAAACGCTATAAAACAGGGAAAGTTGTAATGTGTAAATCAGGAGGCGCTTTTGGGTAAGAAACAGAAAAAAATGAGATCCATGTGGAAGAATTCCTTGGAAATAGTGTGATACTGAAACTCTCTAACTCTCCTGATGCCTTTGTGCATCTCAGATGTCACTAGCTATGATTCTTGCCCACCATTCTGCATAGAAAGCTGGCTGGACATAAAAACCCCAGTTAACCACCCTAGAATCAGACACTCTTGCCCGATCCTCTCCATATTTTTTCCTACCCCAAGCCAAAAATGCAGGGGGCTCAGGCAAGGGTATCTTGTTTCTTCATGCTTGGCACAGACCTATTTTGTAAACTCAGGGAGGATGGAAGGCCCTAGGATGCAAGAGAAAAATCCTAGCCTCTGTTTCCTTAATATGTCAAGGTTGAACTAACCTGTTTGTAGGATTTCTCAGAAGATAGAATCTCACCAGAACTCTTAAAAACATGAAGACAAAAGGGCCTCCCTGGTGGCGCAGAGGTTAAGATCTACGCTGTGGAGCTGTTGGCAGCGCGACACAAGTTTGATGCCTGGCTAGGGAGGTTCTCACATGGTGCAGCAGACTTCTCCTCCCTCGCCTGCTGCTCCCCTCAGCAGTATATTTCTGTCGATCTGCCTGTGCTGCTCCCCATTCTGTCTCTGGTGAACCCACTCATGCCTCTGGCCTATACCCCAGCTTGTATGCATAAATAAATCTTAAAATAATAATAATAAAAAAACCCATGAAGACCAAAGAAAAAACTTGAGCCTTTTGAGTCTTTCCACATCTTACCCTCTACCCCACCCCCAATCTCTAGACTGACCCACTGCTGTCTCCATTTACCTTCAAGATGGAAAACAAATGTTTCCCCATCTTGTCCTGAGAGTCATGTATCCCCAGCAACATGTCCTGAGACATCCCACGTCTCCTTCAAACAGACTGTGAAGCCTCTTCTCTACCCAAACTCCAACCAACCCCTCTGACATCCGATTTCTCTAATATCCTTCTTCATTCAAGTGGGGATGACTATGATGATTCAGAAGTAAAGACCAAAGTAGGAGTCAATTTTAATCTTTCCATCTCAAACAGGTGGATGGTGTTTGAACTGGAAGGGACCTGGGTAGAGAGAGGTAGAGAGTGCTGGTCAGAAGCCTGCCAGGGTCCTCCCCCCAGCCTTGGGAAAATCTCACCTACTACCTCCAGCAGGGACCCTCTGACCCACTCTTGGTCTTCCGAACAGAGGTTGCCTCTCACTGGGTGATTTACCTGGCCCTTGGCAGACGTGTCCCATGAGCATTTATATCCTAAGAGGGCAAAAGTCCATAAACCCAAAGGAATAAGGAAAACTAGTGGGAGGTTCCGATGCCAGTAAGTACGTCATTGCAGAACCCTGCTTGCTAGATGTTGGCTGTTATGCCAGACATTGAAGAAGGGTGAAAGATGAGCAGGGATAGAGAGCCAATGAGTGAGTGAAGCCAAGAGTAAGTTCTGGAAGTGTACTAGATTCTTCATCAGCTGCTGGGACCAAAGAACATTAAAAGCACCAGAAGCTTAAGATGTTCTTTCGTACTTGCCCAGTTTCTTCCTTCTCTTATTGTCATGGAGACCAGGGCTGACTTGCGAAGGGAGCAGCAACCCCCGGAGGTTTATCCAACTGGGATCCTGGCTCTGTACCTAGTTTCCTAACACTCTTCGGTCACAGCAAAATCTGGGAGCTGCTTTCTGTCTGGGCTCTGGCCTTCTCATCAAGGTAGAAATGATGGCTTCACAAGGGCCCCCAGGAGTAGCAAGTCATAACCATCAGGCTTTGGCTGATTAGAGTAGTACAGGACTCTTTGCCTGGAAAGAATCCTGAAGTTCATCTTGCACTACTTTGCTTCTAAGAAGATGAATAAGAGTTTCCATGGGTATTGAACGGGGACTTCGAACATCCACAGAGGGAGGCTAGATTGCATGACCTCCAATAGCTTTGCCAGCTCTGAGGTTCTCAGAGCCTGAGATAGCTGATATTATCACTAATGTGCCATCATAATAGTAATGTTATGATAATAATGTTTGCAATGATGCATATCATTAATAATAATGACTGTTATCACTCTGCCTTTTCTAATCTGATGTGTGATCTATATAATTGCTCAGACAGATTTACCTTTACTGTTATGTCAGTATTTATCACTGATACTGTATCAAAAAGGAAATAGAGCCCAAGAACAGGTTTCAATTTTCTTCTCCCACTGAAAGGCCCCTCACCCCCAAGAGCAACTGCATCTGTCTTGGGTTACTCAGAACTCTCTAGTTCCCTGCAACTTGTGCTCTTCCAAACCTGCTTTGTTCTCTCCATCTCCCTCCCAGCCCAGCCCACCCCAAAACTCCTGGGACAGCTAGGGGTGCCTCCTACTGACCTGTGTCTAGCCCAGGATTCTAGCCCCCTTTTGCCCTGAGCCATTCACTTCCCCATGACAGGTCTTAATTTCCTCTCCTGTAAGATGAGTCAAAACCCTTTTGGAACTTAAAATCAAGTGAATTCTTCCATTCAAAAGAGCCACTTTGTGCTGTGACCCTGTTTAATCCATCCATCTGGCTCTTTCTCTTTTTAATTGTAAATTTCCCAGAGCTCCAAGTTACATCAAAATGAGTGAAAATAGAGCATCCTGGGAAACTCAGAAATTTAGAGGCCAGCCTACGTTCTTGCCCCTCAGGGGAACATGGAAGGCCATTTAAGGCATGTACAGCGTCTTTCACTTTTATTTTGCTGTCTCCCCATACCAGGCACACAGTAAGTCAGCAATTGTATACTGAACATGTGCAGCACTGATGTTTCCAACTCTCTCACTTTTTTTTACTGGACTCCGTCTTCTAAATTAAGGTTTCTGTGCCAGGATTCAGGTCTTTGACATGAAAGTCATAAAACTGTTTTTCTAATCACTGCTGCAACTCCGTAGGGCAAATCCATTTATTAAATGTTCAGCCAACTCTGCTACTCACCAGTTGTGTGACCTTGTGCAATTACTTAGCTCCTCTCTACTTTCTCTTCCCCAACGGGGATGATAGTAATAATACCTACTTCATTATGTTGTTTGATGATGAACCAAAAATAATCTATATAAAGCTCTTAGAACAGTGCTTGGCACACAGGAGACACTCAAGGAATGTCAGCTATCATTACCGATTTAATTTTTCAGTTCAATATCCACTTGCAAAATGCCAACCTATGTCAACCTAATGAAGGCATAAGAACTTTTCCATGATTAGTCTGGGTAGGTAAGGCAACCAGCCCACCCTTGATGGACAGTAGAACCTTGTAGACAGATTCTTAAGAGAACAGAAAGGGAAGCTGGTAGGGAAACATTCAGGATAACATAGTGTAGCCAGTGACTTAAGTCCTTTCATCTTAGTGGTATTCCTTCTCAAATGGTAAGCAAGATACCTGCTTGCTATCGGCACATGCCAAGCTGCTGATGGAAGAGAGTTTTTCTTCATGAAAAAGTGGGAACAGTATGAGGAAGTCTAGCTCACAAAGGTAACCACAGTTTAGGAAACATTTTGGATCTAGTGCTCAAGGGAAAGAAAACCCACTCTTGCAAAATATATAAATGCTAGAGTTGTTGTTGGGTGTGCCAGGGAGCGCCCATGAACACATGCTACAGAGGAGGTGACAAAAGAAGAGGAGGTGTGCTCATCATCACCTAACCAGATGGGTGCCTGGATGGAGGGGCTGGGCTGTGGGAGGCTGGTCAGTGGGCTGACTGGCTGTGGACCAGATAGATTGGGGGATTCCATGGAGATGGATGAAATTCCAGCTTCACCTTCTCATCAGCAAGGAGGTAACTGCAGGTTTCATTGGCTGTGTAAGGAAGAGACTTGACGGTGATGATGAGATCTGCCTTACCCCAGCCCCAGAGAGACTTAGAGCAAGACGATGGGGGAGAATGCTGGCTCTTATTCCCCAGGAGCACATTCATCTACTGCTAGCTAAAGAAACCAGAAGACCAATTATTCCAACACAGGAGAATAACCAGGCAAGAGCCTGTAATCGGGGCCCATTTCCCTAGAGTTGGTGAGTAGAATAGAGATGCCAAACTTGTCCAGAATGAGCACAGAGGACAAGGTCCTCACACCTGGCAGAAGATGCTCAGTGCCTATGATGGGGTTGCAGGTTAGCTTGAACAGTTAGCTCCACAGCGCCCCTCTGTGGTCTGCTAGGATGCATGTCCGTTTCCCTCTGCTGGAGGCTGAGGCCTGGGAATCCCATGAGCTTTGCCGTAAACATTGACAAGCTGTGAGGTAGGGAAGCTTAGATGAGATTATGGAAGCTGAGAAGCTAAGATCTTTGGTTTAAAAGTTGACAGCACAAATAGATCAGTTTAAATTGTGAAGGGGCCATGGTCCTGTTAGACGCTGGGAGAGCAACCCGGACGGGTCTGAAGCTATTAGATATGCAGTGTCGTCAGACAGAGACCCCAGGTGTTTACCTTTAAGACGTCTTCTTGTCACCATAAACTTCTCCGCCAACTGCATCACGTGAAGCGTTGCAGGGTTTGGGAATCTAGGTGTGATATTTCAACTATGTGTTCAGGTTTTGACGGCTGCCTGCCAACAGTCTTTTCTTTTGAATAAGTGAGTCTATTTTACCAGCAGTAGTTTTCAAAAACCCCAGTATCAGGAGGACCAGAGGAAGCCCCACCCACCCAGCTTGCGGAAGCCCTGAGACCTTCCTGCAGACATACTGAGAACAGAGAACTGAAGACACAGAAGTACTCAGGCTGTACTTATGAAAATCAACACCCACAGACTTTAGGTGAAAAGTTACCACCCATTTTGGAAGAGGGAAGTCTGAGACAGTAACTTTGTTTCTAACCTGGCTGGAAATTATATCCCTTAAAAAAAAATAAAGGCAAGTTGAAGGTCTTTTGGAATTTCAACAGTGTAATGATGGCAAAACAAAAAGCATCTCCTTTGAGTGGAATCCTGAGTGATGTGTCATTATGAAGGAGTTGGAGAAAGGGGGTTGACCTGTTTGTCAGAAAGCTTTGTAATTCCAACAGGCTCAGCTACCTCTCCCCAGCTAAAACCTGAGAGTTGAAGCCTTCCTCTATCATCAACAGATCTGGTTGGGCATGTGCCCCTCCTGATAGGGACCAGGATTTTAAATTAGAAGAGGGAGGAATATGGGTCCAGTCATTGTCAGGAGCTGGTCCGAGGCCTCCTGTCTTAAGGGGATGAAGTTACAGCCTTTCAGGGCAGAGGAGACCAGATGATGCTATTAAACGTGAAGGTCACCAGACAAGGAGAATGGGTGATCACAAGGGTGCTCTCGGGAACGGGGGACTATCTGAATCCTAGGGTAATCTTCTTGGCCAAGACTAGCCCAGAGGCCCAGCCTGGAGTCAACACTCTTGAGAATTTCATCAGACCTGAGGCCAAATCAAGGGCTGCCAGATCAGGTTATGCATTTGAACACTTCAGTCAGTGTAAAATATAATTTCTAACTGGCCGAAAGGAAGGAGAAAGATAGGGGAGGTAGCACGGTGTCATGGAAAGAGTTAAGGCTTTGCAGCCAGACTTACTGTGTGACCTTGGGCAAGTCCCTTGACCCCTCTGAGGTTCAGTCTTTCCTTTGCAAAATCAGCCTTGGGAGGCTGCAGTTAGAATTCAGTGAAAAGTGCATGTGAAGCTCCAACACAGTACCTGGATTTGGTGGGTGTTCAATAACTGTTAGTTCCTGTTCCCTTCCAAATGTGACACTTGCCTGCCCATGGATGTCTAGAGCTGCGCTGTCCAACATAGTACTCGCCACAGGCACTGCTCAAGCACTTTAAGGGTGACTCATCTGCATGGAGATGTGATTTAAGCGTAAAACGTGCACTAGAGTGCCAAAGCTTTGTACAAAAAAGACAAAATGTCCTCTTAAGAATGGCATAGTGTTACATGTTGAAATGATAATATTTTAGATAGTTTTGGTTAAATAAACGTGTTATTAAAATAAATTTCACCCGTTTCTTTGTTCTTCATTTAATGAGGCTACTGGAAAATTATAAATTACAGTCTGGCTCATACTTTATTCCCATTGGACAGAGCAGATCTAGACCTTAGATGATGAAGATAAGGCTGGGAAGCTGCGTTCCAGAAGTTCATTTGTTTCTACACATTGGGTTTGTGCTTTGGTTGGTTATCCCCACCTCCCAGTAAAAGGCTCCTTTGAAAAAGTGCACCCCGAATGGGTGCCCTCAGTGAGTAAGTGTAGTGGTGGCCTCAGTCCAGGAAATAGTAGGCTGGGCTGGCACAGTAAAGTATCAAGGTATCCGGTGGGGCAGTCAGGGTAGCTGGGGAAGTACTAGTCCTCCTTCGGACTCCAGATCCTTCTACTGTTCTTTACTCAAGGAACATGCCCATTCTCTTATTTCAGAAGGCCCAACATATACATGAACTTGGCAGGAAGCAGGCTCCCACTAGGGAACAGACATGGGTGTGAAGGAAAATGCCACTCCAAAGGCACCTTTAGAAACCAGATTCCAGAGAAATGAAGAGCAGACATTCACAGGCATGAGAGTGTTTGTTTGTTTTTTTTTCCCCTCCCAAGAAGTGTGGTTGGTGGTTGTTTTTTCAAACTGTACATTTTACTGTACATTTCTTTTTAGCAATGGAAAAGATTGGCATTTATATTCTGACCACAGGGATACTGCTTTCCAAAACTCCAAGTCTGGGACACGACAAACACAAGCCAAGCACATTTCATGTCACGACAGAGCTCGGGGCCGCCAACGAGAACAGACAGCTCCTTCCTTTCCATGTCCACCATTTTTGCTCAGGGTGTTTGAACCCAAAGGCAACAAGAAAAGTGGTATTTGGGGTCCCTTTCTCAATGGCTACATTTAAAAAGGCTGAATGGGAAAAGAGCAGAGAGAGAAAAGAGAGGAGAGAAGAGGACAGAGAAAGAGGCATAGTGGGAGAGATTGCCTCTCAAGTTCCCCCATTCTGTGGGCACCACCGTGATTAGTGAAGGTCCGAGCTCTGCCACTGGGGCTGGCCTGGGGTATTCACTTGCAATCCCAGGGAGGGACTCACCTGGTCTGTTAGTCACCTTGATCAGAAAGGGACTGGGAAAGGCAGAGTCACAGGAGAAAAAGAATGAACATAGGAGAGTAGAGGGAAAGTGAGAGGGCAAGTAAAAAAGGGAGGGAGAAAAGAAAGATGAAGACGGAATTGGAGCCCCTGGGCTGAAGCCAGAAGGCAATCCTGTGTGGAAAGTTCTTCATCTTCTCCTTGTATGTTCTGGGTAAGGCTGGGGACAACCAGTTCCACTCCAGATCTGAATCCATCAGAACTCTTAAGCCTGAAGTGGACTCACCTGTATGCTTTGTATACTGTGTGGTTGGCAAGTGGAAGGAAGGGAGGGAGGGAGGGAGGGAGG